>JAOTAX010000198.1:48672533-48715666 GCA_025629825.1 Erythroxylum guanchezii
ATTTATTAATTATCTACTTACTCTTATTCTTATTAATAAATAAATTGCTTATTTAATTGTTACATGTTTTTGGAATTAAATACGAATATTAAAGTTGTCTTTTAATTAACAGAGGTTTCATCTGTACTCCAGTCCGCTAAAGCTCAAAGTTGCAGTTGACAAACGGCGCCTGTAAGTAGGTCCCACATGCGCCTCAAATTTGTCCACTCCTCTATCAAATTTTAATGCCAAACGACGTGGTTTGAGCATTAGACACAATAAAACACTGGTTGCATTCAATAGAGGATTTGAGCTCATACAACTTTACGTCGACTTTACATGTGACCGAAAAGCCGATGAATAAGATTCGTTCATCATCAACGCGTTATCTTGATTACGTCGACATTAAGAGGTACGGCGAAACTGTAACCGGACCCGTTTCTTGAATTGTTTCTTAAATTCTCCAACCACCGAGATTAATTGACCTCCATAAATCTAGGTGTGCAAAACCATGTGGCTAACCGACCGTGGCTTAAAATCAGATACCCGTTTGAGGCCTTGAAGGTATCGTTCACATGACCAGCGTTAATGTTATGAATTATGATTGCAAATTCAACGAAAAGGGGGCTCCCGTGGTTCCATTGTCAGGCTTTGTACGACATACCATTGCTCCTTGGCCCTTACTTCTGCTACTGCTAAACCCTGTGCACTTAAATTAGCAGATGATGCTTCTCTGTCTCCAACTCCATTACTCTCCTGTAAGATGGTCCCGACCTAGAATTGAAGATTAAACGTGTTATGATAATGACGTCTCTCTAACTATTCAGCCGAACCGAACTGCTTTCAGTTTTCAGCTTCCCATTTTACCTGCTTTTCCATTTTCGGATGGAAAGCCAAATGTCTCTGTTGATCATGGGCACTGTGAAGAAAAAAATGTATGTGGTAAGTCGTAGGTTGTAATATTGTTCAATTCTTAGGTTATAATTTCAAGTATTAGGACTTGTAAGCATTACATAAGTCGAATTCGTTGATTTCTAGTTTAAACAATTTATTCAGAACACGTATTTATAAGTACTTATGCTATAAGAAGGAAACAGGCTGTCATCGGCATTTTTAACTCGTCAACATTTATTGTTAGCACAAAATGTTCCAGCTATAAGCAATGCAGAGAAATTGCCATTAAAAGGAAGTGTTGTTATTACACATGGTTTCTTAGCAACTACTAAGGTAGACACCGCTTAATCTAACAGGAGATTTTCTGATTCTGATCAAAATTGCCATTAAAACAGGTGTGAAGTAACTGCAATTACAAGTAGGCTCGCCTAACGTCATCACTGGCACAACATTTCTTTCTCCAAATGAAGAACTCCTATCTCAATCTATCCTGGATCCTCCTCACTGTAGTGCTCTTCTTCTTCAAGCCCTCACACCAGTTCTTCGACCCTCCTCAGGACTTTCCAAATCCGAGACTACTAGATGCTTACATAGCTCTTCAAGCTTGGAAGCTTGCAATTGTCTCTGACCCTTACGGATTCACCTCCAATTGGTATGGTCCGGATGTGTGTAATTACACTGGTGTTTACTGTGCACCAGCTCCGGATGATCCTCCAACATTGACGGTGGCCGTCATAGACCTGAACCACGCTGGTATTGCAGGTTTCTTGCCTAAAGAGCTTGGCCTCCTTAAGGACCTTGCCATTTTTCATATAAACTCTAATCACTTCTATGGTACTATCCCACATACCTTTGCTCATCTTAAACTTCTGTATGAGTTTGACATTAGTAACAATCACTTCAGTGGTCTATTCCCTTATGTTGTTCTTCATTTGCCTTCATTAATATATCTGGACATAAGATTCAATGAATTTTGTGGAACCATCCCACCTCATTTATTTAATCTCAAACTCGATGCACTTTTCATTAACGACAACAAGTTCCTGTCAACCTTGCCTCAAAACCTTGGGAATTCTCCTGTCTCGGTGTTTGTTGCGGCCAATAATGCCATCACCGGTTGTATACCTTCAAGCCTGTCAAAAATGGCGAATACCCTTGAAGAGATTGTCCTCTCGAATTTGGTATTAACGGGCTGTTTACCAGAAGATATTGGATGGTTGAGAGAGCTGACAGTTCTTGATGTGAGTTTCAACAAGCTGGTTGGTCATTTGCCAGAATCTATAGGACAAATGAAGAGATTGGAGCAGCTAAATGTGGCACATAACAAGTTATCCGGTCAAATTCCCAGTAGCATATGCTTATTGCCGAATTTGGAGAATTTCACATATTCTTACAACTACTTTTCAGGTGAACCAGCGGAGTGCCTCAGGTTACCAGGAAAAGACGACACAGGAAATTGTATTCCTAATAGGCCTCAGCAGAGATCACCTCAAGAGTGCAGCTTATTCTATTTACATCCTGTTGATTGCAATGTGTGCTTAACTTTCTAGGTACTCCACAAATTCAAGCTTCAGGAACCATGGCCTCACTTGCTTTCCAAATCAAAGTTACAAGTAGCATTGGCTAGTGACCGTGTCCATGTACCAGCCAATTTTCATCATTCGTTCTTTTCGTTGAAGGTTGAAGCTTGTAGTGTTACATAGATGACAAGAAGATAGGATCAGCGTTTGTTGCCGAATTTTTTATTAATATTCAGATTATGGAATGAGAACGTACTTTATATTGGTGAAAATGGTTGTTGAAGTTGTGCTTTAGGTGCTGCAACGTCGTCCAAGCTGAAGTTTCACACCTTTTTTCTTATATTCAATTTCTTAGTC
This sequence comes from Erythroxylum guanchezii, assembly GCA_025629825.1. Classification (NCBI taxonomy): domain Eukaryota; kingdom Viridiplantae; phylum Streptophyta; class Magnoliopsida; order Malpighiales; family Erythroxylaceae; genus Erythroxylum; species Erythroxylum guanchezii. The sequence goes on from JAOTAX010000198.1 coordinate 48,675,284, forward strand.
ATTTGACTGGTTCAATTGACCTGATCAACAGTAGTAGTTGCTGTTTTCTAGGTAGTTGTTGATCATGAGAATGTGTTCCATGTAGTGCCTCATTTTTCGTTTCCTCTGCTACTATCTTTTGCTGTATTTGAACTTATTATCTCATTAATAAAAGGACAGACTTTACACAACAGATTTTCGTTGTTCTTTCCTTTTATTGTTGATCATCTTGTTTTTCATCTCAGTCTCTCTCCTTCTCTTAAAAACTCCAACAGATTGGTACCAGAGCACTCTTCTTGAGGGACCTGTGATTGAGAGAAACTTTTTCTGTATCTCTCTTTTATCTTCTTCCATGGATTCAAAAGCTCCCTTCACTGCACTAGCACCACCAATCTTTAATGGTGAAGGTTATCATGTCTGGGCAGCAAGGATGGAGTCTCATTTGGAGGCAAATGATCTATGGGAAGCTGTGGAGGAGGACTACGAAATTCCTCCATTACCACCAAATCCAACTATGGCACAAATCAAAAATCACAAGGAGAAGAAATCAAGAAAGTCGAAGGCAAGAGCTACATTATTTAATGCAGTCTCCCTTGAAATCTTTGTCAGAATCATGACAATGAAATTAGCTTTTGAAGTTTGGAATTTCCAAAAGGAGGAGTATGAAGGAGATGAGAGGATTAAGGGAATGCAAATTCTTAACCTGATCAGAGAATTTGAGCTTCAAAAGACGAAGGATTTTGACACAGTGAAGGAATACTATAACAGATTGCTTGGAATTGCAAAGAAAGTAAGGTCACTTAGTTTTAAATTTCTTGATTCCAGATTAGTTCAAAAAATGCTTGCAACTATTCCAAAAAGGTTTGGAGCAACTGTTAGGAATCTCAATAGAGATTGTATTACTAATAATATATTAGATAATAACAAGCTGGAGCAAGCTCCCCATCTCGGATGAACCAGTTCAACCTTTCTAACAATGATTATAGAATCGTTGTTTTCTCTATCCTCAACAAACAACTACCCCCCCCCCCCCTTCTCTCTCCATAACTACCTTCTAACAAACTTGCCTATATGGCAGCTGACACTCTCCCCTTTTCCAATTTGTTTCTACGAGTATAAGTTTTAATGGGTTGAGTAGAAGGTGAATTGTTAACAATTCCCTCCTCCTCAATAGGCCCCTTATCCTCAAGGGGAATAGAAGGGAATTGTCCCTTTATGAAGTCTGTATCCTCTCAGGTAGCTTCCTCTACTGGTTTAGCCTTCCAACGGATTAGCCATTGTTGAACCTTTCTACCTTTAAACTTGCTGTAGCGTGAAGCCAGGACTGCTTTGAGTTCGACCCTTTCAGAAACATCTACTGCTAACCCTTGGCGACGATCTTGCCTAATAGGGTGGTCCACTATAGCCCTTTTCAGCGGAGAAATATGGAAAACTGAATGTACCTTAGCTGTAGGTGGAAGCTGTAATTTGTAAGCAACCTGCCCTACCTTTCCAATGACCTTAAAAGGGTCATAATACCTTGTAGACAGCTTAGGACAGATACGTCTTGCCATGGTGAGCTGTTTATGTGACCTGAACTTAACATAGACCAAGTCTCCTACTTGGTACTGTACCTCCTTCCTATGAGCATCAATGAAGTTGAATTTCTTCATTGATGATTGGGCATAAATTAAATTATGCTTAAGTTGACGTAAGGCCTCATCTCTATCAACCAAGGGTGTTGCCACTGACTCCCCTTACGTCTATCCATGTAGGAAGTGCAGTATAGATGGTGGTAAGCAGCCATGAACAACTTCGAAAGGAGTCCTTTTGATTGAAACGTAAAAATTAGTGTTATACCAATACTTTGCCCAAGATAACCAATGAGACCAGTGTTTAGGTTGTTTGGAGGCGAAATAACGAAGGTAGGTTTCCAGGCAGTTATTAACCACTTCCGTCTAGCCATCCGTTTGGGAATGGTAGGAGAAACTCATCTTCAATATTATTCCTTGTAACCTGAATAATTCCTTCCAGAAATTACTTGTGAAGAGAGGGTCTCTATCACTCAATATGGAGTTAGGAATACCATGTAGCTTCACCACATCTTTTATAAACACTTCAGCCACTGTTTTGGCTGTGAATAGGTGTTTTAGAAGTAGGAAGTTAGCATATTTCGACAACTGATCCACTATCACCATTATAACTTCATAACCTTGGGATCTAGGAAGCCTTATAATGAAGTCTATGAATACTTCATCCCAAACCAGCTTAAGAATGGGCAAAGGCTGTAAAAGACTAGCTGGAGTCATAGCCAAGTATTTGTTCCTTTGACATGTGGCGCACTCCCGTACAAATTTCTGTATTGATGACTTTATTCCTAGCCAAAATAAATCACTAGCCAACCTCTTGTAGGTCTTAAGAAAACTAGAATGTCCCGCTATAAGAGAAGAATAATACTCTTTGCAGCAAATGGGGAATTAATGTTGAAGTAGGAGAGAGGACTAAGAAAGTTTTCCTTCACTTGATAATCTGGTTTAGATTTTGGATTTTGTCGTAAGGTCGCCATGAGTTTACTAAGTTCTGCATCCTCCTGAATCTCCTTTCGAATCACTCCATATCATCCCAAAATGGAGCTGAAACTGCTGTAAATAACAACTTATCTTCTTCCACTCTAGACAGAGCCTTTGCAACCCCATTTTGTTTTCCCAACTTATAGATCACTTCAAAATCAACACCCAACAATTTAGCCTGCCAACATTGCTGGTCTATCGATGGAATTCTCTGGTTTAGTAGATGCTTAAGGCTCTTATGATCAGTATAGACTTTGAAATGCCTTCCCAATAAGAAATGTTTCCAATATTGAATAGCTAGGACTATCGCCATCATTTCTTTTTCATAAACAGACTTGGAATAAGTCGACTCAGCTAATGCCTTGCTGAAATAGGCGAAGGGGCAACCTTCTTGCATCAAGACAGCACCTAATCTCTTCCCGGATGCATCACACTCAACTAAAAACTCTTTGGAGAAATTCGGTAAAGCTAGGACTGGTGAGGTGGTCATTCTCTTCTTGAATTTTTCAAAGGCCACCTGAGCTTCGCTTCCCCAAGTAAACCCATTCTTCTTGGTCAGTTCCGTAAGTGGTTTTGCGATTCTGCCATAATCCTTAACAAATTTTCTGTAATAGCCTACAAGCTAAAGAAACCCTTTTACTTCCTTCACATTCTTAGGTACAAGCCATTCCACAATAATTTTGATTTTTAGTGGATCCATAGCTATTCCTTGACCTAAAAGTACATAACCTAAGTATTCCATGGACTGCTAGCCAAATAAGCATTTCTTCTTGTTCGCATACAAGTGATTATCCACTAATAGCTATAATGCCCAGGATAGATGTAGCAAATGTTGGTTCCAATCTGAACTATGGATTAAAATGTCATCAAATGAGATTAAAACAAATCTGCGCAGCAGAGGTTTGAAAATGGAATTCATAGTAGATTGGAAGGTAGCAGGCGCATTCATGAGTCCAAAAGGCATTACTAGGTATTCATAATGTCCTTCATGAGTGTGAAAGTAGTTTTATGGACATCCTCCTCTCTAACTCTAATATGGTGAAAACCCAATTTCAAATCTACTTTAGAAAAGTACTTGGCCCCATGTAACTCCTTCATCAACTCATCTATTATTAGGGTAGGAAACTTGTTGGGCACCGTAAGTTTATTCAAAACCCTATAGTCAACGCACATTCGCCATGATTCATCCTTCTTTTTAACAAGAATCACGGGGCTTGAAAAAGGATCGACACTAGGTTTGATAACCCTTGCTCCTAGCAACTCCTTGACCTACCTTTCTATCTCATTCTTGTGGTGATGCACATGCTTATAGGGTCGAAAACTTACTAGTTCTGCCCTTTCTTTCAGAACAATCACATGATCACTAGTTCTTTGGGGACGTAACTCATTAATCGATTGGAACACTGCATCAAATCTGGTTAAAACAGCTTGCAATTCTTGTTGCTACTCTGATTCCAAGGACCCCTTCCCTTCGCCTATAGCCTTTCTAATTCCTATAGACCAGAGTAATCCTTCAATCTCCACTTCCTCACGTTTGATCATTTGTTGTAGAGCATATGGAATAGAGTCTTGCATATTAATTCCTTGCAAGGTTACTTCTGCCCCCATTTGGTCAAAAGACATAAACATTATCTTCCAATCTACCTTGACCACCCCTAGTGTCTCCAAACTTGCAATACCTAATATTAAATCCGGTCCCCCAGTATTGAAAACATAAGCATCCACACTAAAATATGCTCCATTCACTTCTAGCTTATTTCTTTACAAACGCCTTATGAGAAAGATCGGTGCCCATCACCTAAACTAACTCCAAAGGTTCGAGTACGAGTAGTAGGGGTTCCCATGGCCTTAACCAATTTACTCGACACAAAATTATGACTAGCTCCACTAGCTACCATAATTAAAATAGGCATTTCGTTACATGGATCTTGTTGGTGAAGACTTTTCTCTTCCTATTTCTCTGTACTCAACCAAATTGCAATCCAACTCCCAATCCTCCTGATTCTTATTTGCCTTCACTGCAACAAGATTATTCACTGTTTCATCTTCTACATCTCCCTCCCAAATAATCAACTTGTACTCTTTATCTGGGCATTGATGAAGTGGACCAAAGGTTTGGCCACACTTTAAACACAACCCTTTAGCTCTTCTCTCCATTAGTTGCTCATAAGATAAATTCCTAGTTCCCTTCCACCTTGGACCATTTTGTTGATTATCACCAGCTAGCACGTTTCAAGGCCTGTTTAGCAACTCCCTTTTACAGATGTGTTTCTCGTTTGACTTGGGTGTTGGAAATTGGAAATGTCCAGTCGAGACCCATACTCAGTAGTGGAAACCCAGGCTTGTATTTCGATTCATTGGATCAGATTATTCCTTCTCTGACCAACTTCTTTTCTACCTTACGTGCAACTGAAAGTAATCGAGCTCGGGTCAATGGGTCATGGGTCTTGACCCAGTTCCTTATTTCTTCACGAAGACCTCCCAGAAAATAGCTCATAAACCACTCTTCGGGAAAATGAGTGATTTGCGAAGTCACCCTCTCAAACTCTTCGATATACTCATCAACTGACCCACATTAAACTATCGATTTAAGTTGCTCTATTGGGTTACCCTCATCCTTTCCCTCGTATCAGTCAAACAAGGAGTGCTTGAAGTGTTCCCATGTCATGCAAGACTCCAGCTCACGTATAGACTTAAACCAGTACAACGTGGTTCCCTCCATACATATCTGAACTATCAACAACCTAAGCTCAACAGGAATCTCATGAATCCAAAAATAAGATTCAGCTCGTACGACCCATGCAAATGGGTCTTCGCCATGGAAAGAAGGTAAATCAACTCTTCATGTCGGATTTCTATACTCCTCCTATGCACATTCTGTAGTCACTGAAATAGTGCGGCTCTCCTGTCTATAAGGCTCTAACTCATATACCGGCTCCCCCCCCCCCCCCCAAGAAGAAGAAGACGTGAGATGGGTTAGCCCTGGTAAGCCTTCTCCTCTGTCTCCCATACTCTGCTTCTCTGGGTTTCTGGTCTTAAAAGTTTGAAATCCTTCTCTCAATTCTATCTGTAGTTGGCTTTGGGACTTTGCTAATGTCTCAATGCTAGCCATCAATGTGCTCAACTGCGTCTGAGATCCTTCAGTGAGGCATCGTGTGACTTCACCATTGCTTCTTAGGCTGAAATCAATGATTCTTGTCTCCTGAGAGATGCTTCCACGCAGACACTCTAGCTTCCATACGTGTTTGCATACAATCTCTACTCCCTTAATCTGTCAATGAAAGCACCAATTGTTAGGAATCTCAGTAGAGATTGTATTATTGATAGTATATTAGATGATAACAAGCTGGAGCAAGTTCCCCCTCCTGGATGAACCAGGCCAACCTTCCTAACAATGATTACAAAATTGTTATTTTCTCTATCCTCAATAGATAGTTATATCCCCACTCATTCTCTCTCCATAACTACCTTTTAACAAACTTGTCTACATGGCAGCTGACACTCCCCCCTTTTCCAATTTGTTTCTATGAATATAAGTTTTAATGGGCTTAGTTGGTATGGGCTGAGTAGAAGGTAAATTGTTAACAGCAACCATTTCCTTGCTCGAAAATACTAATGACTTATCAAATGTTAGTTTGGCATAATTGATGCATGCTTTGCAAGTACAAGAACAAAGAAGGCGCATGAGGTCTGAAGGGTTTATTAAAGGTGCATTAGCTACAAGATATTAGTCTAGCCAAGGAGTAAAAGGTAAGAAGAATGAGAAGAACAAGAAGGGAAACTTAGGTTCTGATTCTCCTAATACCGGTAAGGAAACAAAATCTGATTTCCCTCTTTGCAAACACTATGGAAGGAAGGGTCATCCACCTTTCAAATGCTAAAGAAAGCCAGACCAACAATATGAGAAGTTTCAAATGATGGGACATCATCAGAGGATTTGCAAGAGCAACACTCAACAGAAGACTGTGACATAAGTGAATTTGTAGCAGAAGAAAGCTGCTCAGGTTGCTGATCAGAAAGAGGAGGAGCAACTCTTTGTAGCTTCTTGCTTTGAAACTTGTAATTCAAGTGAGAAGTGGCTCATCGATAATGGTTGTACTAACCACGTGACCTTTAATTGTGATCTCTTCAAGGAGTTGGACATTTCAGTAGCTTCCAAAGTGAAGATTGCCAATGGAGATTACATTGCGGTCAAGGAAAAAGGCACAATACCAATTGAACGCACTTTAGGTACAAAGCTTATCAAAGATGTGTTATTTATACCTAATATCAGTCAAAATTTGTTGAGTATTGGCCAGTTGATTCAAAAAGGTTTCAAAGTTATCTTTGAAACAAATCAGTGTTAATCAAAGACGTAGAAGACAAAGATGTGTTCACAGTAAAAATGAAAAGGAAGAGCTTTGCACTTGATCCATTGGAGGAGTAGCAAGTAGCGTTTTTTGCAACAAAAACTTATACAGAAGTCTGGCACAAGAGGCTTGGATATTGCAATCATACAACTATGGTGAATTTGCAGAGAAAAGAATTGGCTCAAGGTCTCCCTTACCTTGAATATAAAATTCCAGATTATAAAGCCTGTCAACAAGGAAAGCAAACAAGACTTCCCTTCAAGCAAGCAACTTGGAGAGCTACTGAAAAACTACAATTGATATACATTGATTTGGCTGGACCTCACAAAACTCCATCTCTCTATGGGAACAAGTATTTTTTAATCCTTGTTGATGACTATTCTAGAATGTGTGGGATCTATTTTCTCATATTCAAGTCAGAAGTTGCTAGTGTGCTTTGGAAATTCAAGTAATAGATTGAAACACAAAGTGAGCACCAAATCTGAGCTTTGAGATCTGATAATGGCAAGGAGTACACCTCCAATTAGTTTAATCTTTTTTGTGAAGAGGTTGAGATTGAATGTCAACTCATTGCTCCATACACTCCACAATAAAATGGGGTCAGAGAAAGAATCGTACCATAATGGAGATGGCTAGATGTTTGATGCTTGAGAAGAAATTGCAAGGGAATGTTGGGCAGAAGCAGTGCACTGTTCAGATGTGAAAACAGATGAGAGATAATTTTGTGAATGAAAGAATTATTATTCATTTCGGTTAAAAGTTGTACAACAAATACAATGAAAACTTATATACAAAGCTAACTACAAAATGAGAATGTAAGCTAAGTGTCCAGCTCAGCATTCTTTTATAACATAAAAAAAAAAACTTCCCTTAACTAACACTAAATAACTATTTACATTTATATTTCAACAACCCCTCTTCAAGTTGGATATTAGTAAAAATCGACCAAACCTAACTTGAACTTGAAATTATTGAACATCGATGCATTGAGAGCCTTGGTAAATATATCAGCTATTTGTAGAGAAGAAGAAACATGTACTGGTTCCACTAAACCTTCCTTTGTCTGTTGACGAACCAATGACAATCAATGTCAATGTGCTTAGTTCTCTAATGGAAAACAGAATTAGCAACTATATGTAAGGCTGCTTTGTTGTCACAATTCAGAGAAACCGGAAGTTGAATTGGTGCTTCCAAGTCCCTAAGAATAAATGAAATCCATATAATCTTGGTTACAACATCAGCCATGCTCCTATATTCTGCCTCTACTGACGATCTTGAAACTGTATCTTACTTTTTACACTTCCAAGATACAAGAGATTGTCCCATAAAAACATAATAACTTGTCAAAGATCTTCTACTGTCTATACATGCTGCCTAGTCTGCATCATTGCATATGAAAGGTTGAAAATTTGCTGAAACTGGATAAAACAAACCCAAAGAAAGACATCCCTTCAAATCCTTCAACATATGCATTGCGCAATTCTAATGAACTGTTCTAGGAGCATGCACATGCTGACTCAACCGATGCACTGCATAAGTTATATCTGGTCTTGTAATTCCCAGATACAACAATCTTCTCATTACTCTTCTATACTTTTAAGCATTCTCAAGTAAATCTCCCGATTCAGTACTAAGTTTCAGCCCTTTTGGCATAGAAGTTCTAACTGGTTTGGCACCCATTAAACCTGCTTCTAAAATGAGATCCAGAGTATATTTCCTCTTATTTACATAAGTGTCATTAAAGGACCTTGCAATTTCCAATCCAAGAAAGTATCTAGCTGGTCCTAGATTCTTTATAGTAAACTTTTGATCTAGAAAAGACTTCAAAGTATTAATCACATGTTCTAAAGTACCAGTCAATAACATATCATCAACATAGACAAGCACTACCACAAATTATGTCCCTTCGTGATACACAAACAAACAGTTGTCATGAATTGATTGTTAAAACCAAAATCCAACAATGCAATAGTCAATTCAACATTCCATTGTCTTGAGGCCTATTTCAAACCATAAAGACCTCTTTAACCTACACACTTCCCCTTTCTTCGGCTTGTCATAACCATCAGGAGGCAACATGTATAATTCTTCATCAATAAAACTGTGTAAAAAAGCATTATTGATGTCTATTTGATGAAGAATCCATTGTTTTGCAGAAGCCAGGGCTACAACTATTCTCACAGTTACTGTTTTGACTACTGGAGAAAAACTATATGTACAATCTTCACCCTCCACTTGATTGTAGCCCTTGGCCACCAATCTTGCCTTATATCTATCAACTAACCCATCAGGATGTAATTTTGTCTTTAAAACCCACTTTGACACCATAGCCGACTTTCCTGAAGGTAACTTTACCAGTTCCCATGTTTGATTGTCTTCTAAGGCTTTTAACTCCTGTTGCATTGCACTCTCCCAATGAGGTTTTCCTTTAGCTTCTGAATAATACAAAGGATCATTAATTTTATCAACCTCTGCCAGAAAAAATTTGTATTATGAAGAAAAATTCGTAGGATCTATAAAAGGATAAATCATAGGAGTATAGCTAGTAGGCTGCTTCACTGTGATTGTCCTCTGTCCTAACTGACTTTTAGTAATAGTGTTTGTTACAAAATCATTTAACCAAGAAGGTGCATTTCTTGGTCTTGAACTTCTTCTAACTGTTGTTGATATTTGCATTGGTTCTGACCAGTCCATCAAGACTATGTCTGAATCTGCAGAACTGAAATCTACCACTGGTTCATTTACATCATGAATTATTAAGTTTGCATCTCTTGGTTGAGTTGAAATTGGAACTTGCATAACACCCTTTTGCTGCAACTGTTGTGGCTGCTGTGAATTTTCTAAACCATAATTAAAAGGAAAATTTTCTTCATGGAAAACAACATCTTTGGCAGTAACATAACCTTTACTTTCAAGATCATATAGCTTGTAACTTTTCTGTCCCATCGAATGTCCCAAGTATATGCATCTTCTGGCTCTAGCTGCAAATTTATATTTTTGTGGCCGCACATCTGTAGAGAAACACAATCAACCAAAAGATCTAATAATATCATAGTTGGGCTCCTTATCTGACAACAATTCATAAGGTGTCTTCCATTTTAGAGATGCAGAAGGCCACCTATTTATGAGATAAGTAGCATGTAAGATACTATCACCCTAAAATTTCTTTGATAAACCAATTGAAACATCAAAGCCTTTGCAACTTCAAGAATGTGTCTGTGTTTCCTCTCTACTGTCCCATTCTGTTGAGGAGTATATGGACAACTCCTTTGATGTTGAATACCTCCTTCTTTCAATAAAGCTTGAGTTGATTGCTTAAAAACTTTGTGCCAATGTCAGATCGCTTAATCTTTATATTGCTGGATAATTGAGTTTTCACCATAGCAAAGAAAGCCTTAAGGATATAACTCACTTGTAACTTTGAAGCCATAAGAAAAGTCCATATGCTCTTGCTATATTCATCCACAATCATGAGAAAATATTGTGCTCCAGACAAAGATGCCTGAGTATAAGGACCCCATACTTCCATATGTATTATGTCAAAAATTTTAAAACATTCAATTTCACTAGTTGGAAAACTGAATCTAGTCTGTTTGGCCATTGAACAAATTTCACAACTCAGGTTTGTAACAATTTTCTGTAAACCATTACAACATCAAAATTTCTGCGTTACAGAATTAGATGGATGGCCTAGCTTATTATGCAAAACATCACATTTGACTACTGTTGTCTTATTTATCACACACGTAGTTTCACCATTACTCCTATTTACAGTGCTTGAATCTTTGCAAAACAAATCACATTTCTCCTTACTTCTGAATGTGTCTCCTTTGATGACATACAAATTGTCCTTTACTTCTCCAAAAACAATCTTATTGTCAGTCGAGAGGTCCTGTAAATCACAGTGAGTGGAATAACATTTAAGCATTACTGGTACAAACTTAACCAATTTACTTACTGAAATCAAGTTGTGACTGAAACTAGGAACAAACAGCACATTATTCAGCATCAGATTATTGCTCAATACCACATCTCCTTTATACTTGACATCAACAACCACTCTATTTGGTAAATGCACTTTAGTAGGTTTTGTAACTTCAAACAAGTTCTAAAACCATTCTTTCCTAGTGTATATATGTGTGGAAGCACCAATGTCAATTATCCACTCTTCACTTTTTGCATACACAGGCACATTCGTATGTGAATTCACTAGCAACATACTTGCATGCTCAATATTGACAAAATTCGTGCCTTTTATGTCAACTATTTGTTTGCCTTTCAGGTTCTTCGAAAGCTCTTGTTGAATCAACTTTATGATATCTGCATTTTGTTCTGAATTCTCATTAAAAGGAACTTCTACCAAGTGAACCTATTTGCCCTTTCTATCTGCTTGACTCCCTTCTTTTGCTTCAATTCCTTCCACCAATCCGGATAACCATGAATTTTAAAATAAGATTCCCTCTCATGCCCCTCCATATTGCAATGATCACAATGTTTATCCTCTTACTTCTTGTTATCCCTTTTTTTAAAACTTCCTTTGTCAACATTACTGCCTCTAACAAATATAACATTGTTTTCTATTGACTCAGTATTCTGCATTTATATGTGTCTCTGCCTTTCAACTCTTGCAACCATAGAGTACACCTTATCAATACTGGGTAAAGGATCGGATGCTAAGATCTGACTTCTAATATGATCAAAAACTGATTAAGTCCCATCAAGAATTGCAACACTTTATGCTTCATTTATATTGCTTCTAGTTTCTTATGCAGTTCATATTTGCAACCACTACATATACACATTGGCATCCATTCCAACCGATTCATATCATCCCAACATTTTGCCATTTTGCTGTAATACACAGCCAGAGAATTATTTCCTTGTTCTGTAACATTGGTCCCTCTTTGTATTTGATAAATATGAGTACTATTTTTTTTATCCCCAAACCTTTCTTCTATTCTATCCTAAAGAGAATCTTGAAATTAGTGCTGTAGATAAAAGCATCTGCAAGTTCCTTCTCCATAGAATTCAAGATCCATTGCTTTATCATACAATCAACCTTCCTCCATCTTTTATACTTTGCATCATTCACTGGTACAATCAAAGAACCATCAATAAACCGTAACTTATCCTTTGCTTCTAACGAATTCATGATTGAAAAACTCCAACTCATGTAATTGGATCCAGTCAATGGCGATGTTACTAGCACCATTCCTGGATGACCTGAATTGTGTAGTCGGTAGGAATCTTCCTCCTGAAATTCATTCCTTCCTGCATATGTTCGTGAATCTACCATTTCTCAAGTTACTCAGCTAAAACTAACTGCAATCAACTCCTGATGTGCGAATAGTTAGCAAAATTCCTCACAGCAACAAACGGATTCAATATCTCGCATCAATCTTAGCCAATTGACTTTGATACCATGTTCAGGTGTGAAAACAAATGAGAGATAATTTTGTGAATGAAAGAATTAGCACTCATTTCTGTTAAAAGTTGTACAACGAATACAATGAAAACTTATATACAAAGCTAACTACAAAATGAGAATGTAAGCTAAGTATCCAGCTCAACATTCTATTATAACAGAACACTAAATAACTATTTACATTTATATTTCAACATGCACACTACGGTCTTCCTTCTCAATAGGCTTCCTACAAAAGCTCTAACAGGAAAGACTCCATATAAGCCTGGCTTGATTTTAAATCTTCTCTAAAATATCTCAGAGTGTTTGGATGCTTGTGCTTTGTTTATGTTCCTCATATTAAAAGGGATAAACTGGATAAAAAGGCAGAAGCAGACATCTTTGTTGGTAACAACACATTCTCTAAGGCTTACAGAATTTTCCAACCAAACACTAAGAAAATTTTGATAAGCAAAGATATGCATTTCATGGAGAATGATGAGTGGGATTGGGAAGGAAAGCAATCAGCTTTGATTCGTAACCAAGTTACAAAATTGCAGCTCAAAGAAGACGAGATGTTTGATGAAAATCCTGTTAGAGATTTGAGATCACTTTCTGATATCTATCAGAGATGCAATGTGGCTATACTTGAACCTGCAAATATTTGTGAAGCTGAGAAAGATCCAAAATGGGTTACTGTAATGAGGAAGAGCTTAAAATGATTGAAAAAAATTAGACCTAGAAGTTGGTAAAAAGACTCGTAGATAGAAAAGTGATTGGCGTAAAGTGGGAATTTGAAACCAAGTTAAATCCTGATGACTTAATCAACAAGCATAAAGCTAGGCTTGTTGTGAAAGGGTATACTCATATTTTTAGTATTGATTTTTCCGACATTTTTGCTCCTATTGCTTGACTAGATACAATCAAGTTATTGCTTGCAATGACTACACAAAAGGCTTGGAAAATCTATCAACTTGATGTTAAATCAGCCTTTCTAAATGACTTTCTTGAGGAGGATATATACGTTAAGCAGCTTGATGGATTTGCAGTCAAAGGGCACGAAGGTGATCTGTATTTGCTCAAGAAAGCCTTATATGGCTTGAAACAGGCACCTAGAGCCTGATATAGTAGAATTGATGAGCATTTGATTCAGTTGGGTTTTAGAAAAGTCTCAATGAAGCTACCCTCTACATCAAAGGTGATGAGATAAATTTTGTAGTTGTTTCATTATATGTGGATGATCTGCTGGTTACATGAAGCAATGAAGAACTTGTGACACGTTTCGTCGTAGCTTTGACACTTTTCCTTCAACTGTTACATGATCAGAAACCTAGTAATAAAGGAAATGGTAAGAACAGAATACGCCACAATCCATGTACTAGTCTAGCAAATTTCAGCTATCTTTTCGTCTAAGGTTTAGCTTGAGATTAAGAATGGTTTCGAGGACCTCTTTGTGAAGGCTTGGTGGAGAAGAAAATTTATTCCGTTCTTTTGGGATGAGCACCACAGGGTCTTCACCTTTTCAGCTTTTTTCATTACAGATTCTCCAAATATTTATGTTTCACACAATGGTTTTAAGAATGGCAATGCTCCGCAGCAACAAATAGAAGATGGCAGTGATTGGTCATAGTGCTTGACACAGGTTTCCTGTTCCGTTTTGTTTGTCATTTGCATACCATACTTGTCTTACAAAAGAAAAATTTTGTTACTTTTAACACTGAACATCCCATTTCAAGTCCTATTTGTGTATGTATGGAGTAGAGGAATCTGTTGAAATTGCACGGACTGAGGCCCCAAAGTTACTGCTCTGATGATTTCTGCTGTCGAATATTCTCTCTCAGGAATGAGCATATGGGAGGGCAATGTCAGAAAATAAATGAGCTTGTACCTTATGGCGGAAGATTATAGAACTTAAGAGAAAAGATCCTATGAATCACGTTATTACTAAAGTGTGTATAATACCAGATTGAAGCGAGCTCTACAGAGCAAAAAGTATCATACAATGTAACTTCTTGATAAGGCAGATACAAGTAACTTCTTGATCAGGCAGTTTGGAGTTCCTGCATAAGCTTATAATATAAGTTCAGGTGAGTACAGCTCAATTTACACAAGTTCAAAATGCCGGAGGAATCAGCTTATTCTTTCTAGGTCGTGCTAATTCTTAGGACCACATAAGCTAGAATAATAACAGCTTCATTCTAATTACTCCAAGAAACGAATCTCTAGAACACAACAGGACCAGTTCAAGGAACTTCGGTCAATTGTATCAAGAAACTTCTGCATTTATCTTAGTTCTCATTCGTAGAAGGTCTCACACACCCACAGAAACAACCCTTCCTCCGCCTTCGACGACTTCCCCTCCCATTGTTGAGAAAGTCCTTCAAGATGATGCCAGTTTTACTTCCAGGAAATCTGTGTTTAACTTTGTTTTTCTTTTCACCATCCAGTTTAAGAAAAATGTACTGGATGCTCTGCAGCTCGAGCTCCAATCGACCAATCTTCTCAGACCCATTCCAAGCTCGTTCTGTCAACCCCTTTCTGTATCCAGTGTCTGCTTCCTCTGACTCTTCTGAATTGTTATCCTCCAAATGCAAGGTTCTTTCCTCAATGTCTGTCGTTAACTGATCATTAACATCAACCAAATGCATGACAGCCTCCTCAATTTCTTGCAATTGTCTCTTCACTCTATCAAATTCAAGATCCTTGGCCATTTTGCTCCTCTCTGCTTCCAACTTCTTTTTCAGATCTTGCACTGACGTTTGAATAGAGATTAATTTCTGAGCATCAGAAGCTAGTCGCTCCAAGATCTTTCCCCTGTTTCTCTCATGATTTGACTCTTTGCTACTGCTTGTAGGTACCTCTAGCTTGTCAATTCCCACTTCCTTCTCAACTTGAAACTCTAAAGAGGGATTCCAACTCTTCCTCTGGCAAACTATCTCATGGCGCACAACACCATCTAGTAGATCACCTGCCTCTTTTTCTTTGCCTTTAGACATTGGATCAAGGCCAAAATCTTTTGTAGACTCCCATAATCGGAGCATCCGATCATCAGACTCAGCTTTCTCTCCCTTGCTTCTCCCACATGGCGAGCAGTTTGAGACCTGATCAAGTGGGATATCTTTCATCAACATCCCATTCCTCACTCCTGAACTTTCAGGTTTAGTCCTGTGCATCTCAGCAGAAACAAGATCATTCTTAAGTTGCTTCTTCTCATGTTCTTCATTTGAGCTACTGCCACTTGGCAACCATTCATGCCCTTTATGTACAGCTTCTAGAGTGAAGTTGGAGTTTTCTGTTTCCTGTACTTCATGATCATCAGTTTCTTCAATAATTGCCTTCTTAGCTGCAACCCTGTCCATTTCTCCAGTTACTACCTTCTCAACTGCCCTGATTTGAGACTGCATCTTCAACAAGTATGAAATTCCATCTGCTGTGATCATGCTGTCATCATCCGTGCAATCCTGAGGAGAAGTAGCAGTATTGAAACCCTAATGATATGGTAATAAAAGAATTTATCAGTATGTAAACCAACTAATGAGAACAGTTGAAAGGAAATAGACATGAGGAGAATTTTGAAGAACTGGCTTGACTCCTGGCCCACTAGCAGAATTGGCATAGAAACCTATTCAAATGTAATTAGCAGATGAGCTTTTACAGAAAAAGTGCAGAGAAACTCAAAATAAATTTTAGCCGAGCTCCCTGCCATCAAATAATTAAGTTTCATTTGTAAGTTCTGAGCATTAATTTAGATATGAGATTGTTGGTGAGCAAGGAACTTTGCATCTTTTCTTAGCAGGAAAGAACATTGAAAAAAACCGAGATGTATCTGGCTTGGACTTAACATTGTGAACTAGAGAACATCTGAAACCTACCTTCTGTCCCCCATTGCCTGCAGCAAAAAGCTTTTTGTGGAGTAAGGCATTTTGCTCTAAAGAGTCTACATTTTCTCTCAAAGAAGCTATAACAGGACCATATGCAGACAATTGATCCTTTAGCCCTCCAAGTTCAGACTCCAAGAAGCTAAATCTTGTCTTCATCTGCTGAATCTCAGTTTCCTTAGTAGCATTTTCTTCTTCAAGATTCTCACAAACTGTAGTCAGTTCTTGAACCTTATTTTCAAGCAGAACTTCATGGATGGTGGATACTTGAAGATCAAAATAAAAAGAGGAAGCCTCAGCCTCCCACACTTCACAATCATTTGTTCTTTCTTTCAGCTCCAAGCTCAAGCTCTCTTCCCTACTCCTTTGTTCTTCAAGTTCCTTATGCAACATTCCCATTGCCGACTCCAGATTCTCATTTGCATCACAAAGGCGTTCCATTTCCTTTTTCTGAGTCATATTATGCTTTGACAGCTCAAAAATCTGATGCTCCATATTTTCTCTGGTCATTTTTAATGCTTCACATTCCCGCTTCAGTTCCTCAATAGTTCTGCAAAATTCTGCATTTAGGTTGTGTGCAGCCCTGAGTTGCTGTTGTGCTTCCGAAAACTCAATTGCTTTCTGTCTCAGAAAATCTTTTCCAATCAGAACTTCACAATTTAACCGATCAATTGAGTCTCTGCTTTCATGAATCTCACGCTGCAACTTCTCAAGTGTATCATTAGCATGCAAACTTTCAGTTTCTTTGGCTTCTAGCTTCTCACCCAACATTTCAAGCTTCTTCTTCAGGTTGCAATTAATCAGGTAGAAACTGCTAAGATCTTCAGAAAGGACTTCGAGTTCCTTAGCTTTCTCAGTCCCAAAGCTCTCAAAGATCAATGAGGCAAAACTGAAAGATAATGCATGCTCGAGAATACTACTGTTCTCCTCTTGAAATACAAGCATTTCCTTTTTCAGGTCTGAAAATTTCTGCCACAAAAGTTTATTTTCTTCAAGCAACTCACAGTTTTCTTCTTTCAATGCTACATAAGAATTTTGAAAACATATGACTTCTGCTCTCTGAGTTTCCAACTGTGCTTCCAGTAATTCATGTTGTTGCTCCTTCTGGGTCACTTCCAACTTCAACTGTTCATTCAATTCAAGGAGTTCAAGCTTACTCTTCTGCAGCATAGTTTGTTGTTGTTGCATCATCTCAAACTCCTGATCAAGGATTTTCTTCTCCAACTCAAGTTCACCACCCTGCAATCTCATTTGTCCAAGGAAAGTTAAAAGCACTAAGTTCTCGACCATCATCAGATGCTTCTCATCATCACTTTGCATATAAGAACATTTTAGGTCCTCAATATTGTCCAGAATACAAGGAAGAGGAACTTTTTCTTCTTCAATTCCCTTTGGATCTTTAAGTGGATCAAATTGTAGGGCCCTGAATATTTGATTAATACCCATCCTCAGCTTTTGAATTTCATGAGACAAGAATTCTGCTTCAGCTTGCTGCTCAAGATTCTCATTCTCCAATTCTGAAATCAGTTTACCTGACAATTTTGCTGCCTCAACATGTCTTTGGCATTCGATAAACATGGATAAGTTCTTCTCTTCCAAATCTTCAATAAACTTCTGCAAGATGAAGATCTCAACCTGCGCTTTAACAGCTTTTTCTAGTTCTTCTTCAAACTGTTTCTTACTCATCCTGCTTTCTTCTTGTAGTAGATGAACCTGGTTTTCCAGATCTGCCAAACGGGACTCACTTGACTGCATATAAGAGGCATGCTCTTGTTTTTCCACGCCAAGGTAGCCCCATAGCTGTTTTACTTGACAAAGAGTGGACTCTTTCTCCTTCTCTAGATCAGTATACTTCTGTTCTAGCCTTGTAAACCTCCTCTCTAGGTGTCCCAGTCTCTGTTCAACATTTTCTAGTTGAGAGACCAGGGTGTTTCTTTCATTAAGAAGGTTGCTCTTTTCATTTTTGAGTATCTCATAGAATTCTTCCAAGCTCTTTGACTTAGTCTTCAGACCTTCAAGTTCCATGTTTGCACCAGAAAGAGAATTCTCGAGCAATATATTTCTTTCCAAAAGCTTCTGCATATTCTCAGTCATTAACTGCAATTGAGAAAGAAGGATAGATTTCTCAGCAACAAGACCAGCTTTTTCACCTTGAAGAGAGTGGCAAGAATCCTGCAGATCCTTAACCTTCTCTCCTGACCCTTCCAACTTGCCACTCAATTCAGAGATTGTTCTGTCCAAAGCAACATTATTTTCCAAAAGCTTATCCATGTCCTTCAGCTTCTCAAAGAGTACTTCTTTTTCATCTGTTTGCTTTTTGTATATGTCTTTTAATTTCAAGTTTTCATCTTGCAAAGCTTTCACAGACGAAGCAAGGCTTTCAGGATTTAGCCCTACCGAGTGCACTTGCCCAATGAAAAAATTATATCTCTGATTCAAACCTTTAATTTCCTCCTTTAAATGACAAATCTCCTTCTGTAGTGAATTGCTTTGGGCTACTTGTAGGGCCAGTTCCTCTTCAAGCTTCTTTTTCAGTTCTTTCAAGCCAAAGATCTCATTTTGTAAATTCAGTATGGAGATGCTAGAAGAAGTGTTCAATTCATTGAGGTTCCGATTCTCCTCCTGAGAATGCCGAAGATGTTCTTGCATATCATGATTACACATCTCCAAGTCATTCAACAGCTGAAGCTTATTCTGAAGCTCTAGTGTCAAAGCTCTCTGCTCCTCTTGAGATTGTAAGTGCAACTTCTGTAAAGTTTGCAAGGTGGTCTCAGCTTTAGACAACCTTGATTGCTCATCTTGGAGCAAACACTTAAGTTTCTCCAACTCTGTCTCCTTGTCCAGAAGTTCTTGATCCTTCTCTGCTATCTTCTGTGCCAGATTGTCTGCCTCTAACTGAAGTGATTGATTTGATACCTCTAAAAGACAACAATTTTCTTCCG
Source organism: Erythroxylum guanchezii (assembly GCA_025629825.1). Taxonomy (NCBI): domain Eukaryota; kingdom Viridiplantae; phylum Streptophyta; class Magnoliopsida; order Malpighiales; family Erythroxylaceae; genus Erythroxylum; species Erythroxylum guanchezii. The sequence continues at coordinate 48,694,385 of JAOTAX010000198.1, forward strand.
CATTTCTCAACTTTGTGGCCCCTATCTGAATTTCAGCACTTAATCTCTTGACATCATCTTGGGCATGGCAAATTTCACTCTCCATCTTGGCTATCCTCTCCAAGCATTGCTCATACCGGACTTCAACACCATCTTTCTCATCTCTCAATTGAATGAGAGCTTGGTTCAATCCTTGAATTTCAATTTCTGCTCTTTCTGTCTGGTCGTTAAGCGTTCTGGCATTTTCCTCAGCAAGAGAGATTTTCTTTTCCAAGTTAGATATCATTTCAAGACATTGGCTGTATTCATGCAGACCAGCTTCCTTTTCCGCCTCTAATGCAAAAAGTTCTTGCTTCAGATTTTGAGCTTCTGTTTCTGCCTTTTCAGCTCGCTCATTAAGACCTTGGGCATTTTCTTGGGCATGAGCAATCATCTTCTCCAAAGCAGATATTCTTTCCAAACATTTATTCTGCTGGAGAAGACAAGCATCCCTCTCAGCTTCTAACTTAGCAAGGGTTTCCTTCAGAATCTTAATTTCAATTTCAGCCCTGCTTGCCCGTTCATCAAGTCCCCCAACATCTTTGAGTTCTTTCTCCAAGCTAAATAACTTCTGCATGCTCTGTTGGTATTGAAGGAGCAGAGATTCTTTTTCAGCTTGAATTTCTGCAAGAGTTCTCTTTAAGGCCAAAACTTCAGTATGAGCTTGCTTCATATTTTCAATCTCTACTGTTTCATTAACCTTTGAAACCTTTTTCGACTTCCCTTCAGCAACTTTTGGAACTCTCTGCAGTGTTTCTCCTGAACCAAACATCTCATTGAGTTGTTTTAAACCCTTTTTGCTTATTCCAAAGTCTGAGCCTTCTGAAAACTCTCCATCTGGGTCAAGGAATGCACGAATTGGATGCAGAAATTCTGGTGTCTGAGGCTCACCCTCAGGGCATGACGAGACTGATGATGAGTCGTCAGTCAGTACATATGGCACTTGGTTAGGAAATGCCTCTGCCATCGTTCGGTGGGCTTGACGAAGCTCCCCAGTTGCATGATCATACCTCTCAGCCAATGCACGGTATGCTCTATAAAATTCCTCAACCAATTTCATTAGCTCTGGACGTTTCTTATAGTACATTTCTGCCCTCCTAGCAAATGAGTCAGCATCTTCTTCGATGAGTTTAATCATTGCTTTGACTTTCGCATCCATATCTATTGAAAAACATTCATTACATTCAAAACATGGAACATAAATTCCAAAATTGCTTATACGAAAATACGTATATGTCAGTATACATGAAAGGGAAATGATGAACGGTCAGATTAGCAATTAGATTTCCTGTCATGCACATTGCAATCCTTATATTTTTTTTCGATATTCAGTTCTAGATTTACATAATTTATAGATGTCATTATGCATAGAAATTGTTATTGTTGGGAAAGAACTTGATGCAATACAGTGCAAACAAAATTCTAAAGATCTGAAGAGGATAGTAACCAATGGAAGGAGAGAGTTTTGGTCATTACATTTGGTTCCATTTAACAATTTAAAGAGTCAATCCTAAGAACATAGCATGAAATTGCAACAGCAAACATAAAAAACAACTGAATTTGAGAGCTTGTCCTGTTATATATTTTTATGTATTGCTTAAGATGATCTTGTATCTGCACCCGTATTGATATCTAAAGGTGCTAGCCTCCAGTTATGTTGTTTAACCTTCAGATAAGTAGTAATTGTTGCATAGCTGGTAATTTTGCCTCAATTAACATAACAGAAATAATAATGGGTTTCACCATATAGCAAGTCCTTCAAAAAATGAGAAACTTAACTAAAATGCCAGAAAATTGTTTCACTCAGCCTGCAGATGAGATGAATGATAATGGGAATTAATTATCTTGGTATAATCAATTTTCTTATGAAAATAAGATGAGGAAAACAATCGTAGATGAGATATATTCTCTAAGATGACAAAAAACCATTGAAAGCTCAGAATTGGGGTACTGCCCAATTAACCTGGAAGAAAGTTTAATAGTCAATGAAATAAGCTGACTATGAGTTGCATGATTCAGAAGCCAAAAGGGTTCAGAATTTTCTGATAAAACCAAAGCAAGTTGCAGCTAACTGAGGTACTACCAGCTCCATAAATAGTTTGTGACAGTCTTGTTATACACAAAACAAGCAGACTTCCTAAAACTTTCACTGTATATAACTCTACGCTTGCTCACAGAAAAGTTTTGAAAATTCCAAGAGGGTCTGATGTTTGCCTCAAAATCAGCAGATATAGCAGGTAAAACAAACATACCCCACAATGTTTCCACACAAGTATGAAGTGAACATCACGATCACAATTTCACAAAGACATTAGGAGATATTAGTACCAGTAAGATTTTCTTGAAGCCATTTTGAATTCTTCGGACTGATATGGCTATCCCACCACCAAGAATACAATCTCCTGGACTCAGAATGCAACAAGCTTGCCATGATTCCAGCAGAGAACAACAATAGGACTGGTTTGGATTTTGGAAAGCCTGGTCCTTGTACCAGTAACAGTAACCTAACTAATGGATCCAGGCCAGAATAGCAATTCAATTCACCCCAACTTCCGAACTAATTATTGCAGGGGCCTTCAAGATAGTATATGTCGCAATTGCTACTGCACAGTATAGATGACAGAGCAATCATAACATCAGTCAATATGAAACAGATATTTTCAAAGTATAAAGACAGTTGCTTCTTAGATTACCTGCTTAATTGGTCAATAGTAGTTAGTGTCTACAACTTTCAGTAACAATCGAACTTCCTTAAACAACCTTCAAATCTTTAACCGAAAGAAACCGCAAATCAGATCATAGAACCTCTGAATCGCAAATACACCAGGAAATCAATCGTCAGGATATCAAAGAGATAGAATTGAAAACATAGGCTATATTTTATCAGTTCAAGGATAAAACTGTAAGGAGCCAGATAGTTGTCTATTAAATGCAATGTGGATTTGCAGAAACTAGCGACTCAAACAGATAACAGAAGAAGGGAAAGAATGTTGAAAAACCAGAATCAAAAAAATCAAATTCAAAAAGTCAATATAACAACCATTCAAAAGTAAAAAGGCAAGATCTTCAAATCATCGAAGCAGAAAGTCCCCAAAAAACTCCAATCTTTCTAAGCAAAAGCCTAAGAAGTCAGGAAAAAAAAAAAAAAACATCAATATCGTGTATAAAGAAGTAGCAACAGGAATGGTGAGACTGCCAACATGCAGCACTAAAATCCAGAAATGGGTTTAAATCAGCATACTAAAACTCCTTCCAAAAGAAAACAAAAAGAAACACACTTCAGTTCAGGTAAACGGGCAACAACAAAACTGAAAAAGAACAGATCTTTGAAAACCATTGACCATCAGATGCATACCAAAGAACAAAACACAACAACGGGGTTGTGATCAGCAGCTGTGATACTAAACTCCCAGTGGCATATCCTCTTAGTCACCCCATGTTCTCTCCCTCATGTCTAACTCACAAACACACTCATTTGTCTCATGCTCTCAACAAATGAGGCACTCTCTGCATTAGTTCGAGAGGTTTGGTTGGCACAGTAACTGCAGTAGAGTCCCGTATGAAATGGGAATGGAAGTAAATGATCAAATAAAGAAAGGAAAATATTAATTCTTTTTCTTCCATGTTCCTCTTACTACGGGATATTTAAGTCGGAGCACACATATACACACGCGCAAAAGTATTCGAGTACATGGTAAAAGCGCTTGTTGTCTTCGCCGATTGTTGTTAAGATATTAATAATTAAGGATATACATCGCTAAACGGTCACATTCTGAAGGTTTTTGCTGTCTTTTGTCGTTAGCTATAAGTAAGGAGGAGAGTCTGACATGGAAAACCAAAGACTGACAAACCTAAGGAATGGACTGATGCACCCTTTTGCTTTGCCTTGGCATCTTGATTATTTTATGTTTACGTTCTTCCACCGGCTCCTGAAGGCCGAAAGCTTACCACTGCAATCTGAACTCAAAATCATGAGTTAAGCATGAAAAATGGAATACCCTTTTATTTCCATTTCTCTGTCTTCACTTGACCATACCAATCTACCATGATTATGAACATCTCTAATACGGGTAATGAATCTTGACAATAGAAGTGGAAACCATTCTTTTCTAAGCTTAAAAGGGAAAAAAAAAGATTATGGTATGAAAAAATAATAATAATATTTAATCTCATACAACCATGAGAACAAAAGCATAACCCAATCTCAAGCATCCCTTTGTTGAAGATTGGTCCACCATCGTTTATTCTGATCACATAGCCAAGACCACTTGTACGAGTATGTTTTACAAATCTCTCTACATACCCTTCAAAAGAAGAACATTATAAAATCACATGCCAATGTTCAGAATCAGAAAAGGGAAGTAAATGGAAGATTCGGTTGCCTATTGTATATAATAGAGGTCACACGGACCATCATGTGTGCAATTCTATCTACCACATGTGCATAAACTTGATTTTATTGGTATAGTTTTTGTCTCTGATGTACTTTCTCATTGTAATTCGAGAATCAAGATTCGTTAAATGTAGAAATATCAATTAAATTGAATTCATTGTTTAATTTTAAATTATTAATTCTTCGAGTAATATAATTAATAACTACTCAATAAGTAATATAAGATTATCATTAAGTAGTTACTTAGGAAGAAGGTAGGCTATTTGTATAGTTGGCACACTTAATCATATCTAATTAAGACATTAGTAGTCCACTAATTATGCATCATATCATAATTAGTAGAGTGTTTATTATTACATTTCTCCTCAATGTTATACTAGTAATAACAATCAATAGTTGCTAATGTCATCTTCCTTCCCTTATTTTAGTATTTCTTTACCTTTTTGAGTTGTTGAATTTTTGTTCTTAATAATTGAGGATTAATTATTTTAATAATTAGTATATAACAATGTTTCGATAGAAATCTCGCTAAATCACAATAATTTTTTATATATTTTAAAAGGAAGAGTTAAAAATTAGTTGAGAATAGAGTCTCCAACCCACATTTTATAATATATCATTAACACTTTATATCATGTAAATGCAAAACGTGATAAACAAGTGTTATAGCTTCTTAATCCAGGGACTGTGGACGCGTACAGTTCAACTATACAGCAATTTTGCTTTCATTTTCCAAGTTCGATTTTGATGTTGCTCACCACCAAACCAAAGCTTCCACACTTTTAAGGCAAACAAACCCAAGTGATGCGATCTTCTTCATTCTCCCTCGCTTACATTATTGAGCAAGAAAAGAGTAGAAAGGATAGGAGTTGTGTTGCATGTGTGAATGGCTTTTCTGCGGGACTTTTTCAGCTCATATCTACCATTCACCATTACAGGAGGAAACAACACTCTTGACCCCACACCAACCTCAACTACATCTTGTCTTCAAAAAGGAATGGAGATGGAGAACTTTTCTCCAGGGTTGGTGAAATTATTAGATCACAAATTTGAATCCATTTGAGGGAAGCTACAACTCATTATAACTTTTAAGAACATAGTTAGTCATAAATAAAAGTTATGTTGTGAATTATAAGCAATATTTAAATTAAGGGAGCTCGGGAGAAATTAAACTAGATCCGATACTAATAAAAGTTTTTGAAGAAGCTCGGGAGAAATTGAACTGAATCTAAATGAGTTTATATACAATCATAATATCATATATCAACTCAAAACTTTAAGATAATAAATTATGAGTATATAACTCATTTATTCTTATATTTCTTTCTAAAGATTACTCTAATTATAAATGTTTCAATAAATTATGCAGATATTTATTATTGCACAGCTAAAAAGCAGCGACTGTGATTATACCGACACCAAAAGAAGATATAGCAGATGCGATATATCCTGAGGCCGAAAAGATGAAAAAGGTCCATATTATTTTTCTGTTTTTTAGTGAATGGCCAGCTATTGCTTTACCCAGTGTTCCCTGGAAAGATTCTGAAAAGGTGGATGAGAGGCATTTACGGACTTTGCTGGTCCTGTGGTAGCGAGTGAACCTATTCGGGTCTTAGTCACCTTTTAAAGCAGAAATGTCATGTATGGTCTTCCATTCCATGTCCACTGTTTTGATATGCACCAAATTTTACCGTTTGCTTCCCACATGCTCAAGAGTGTTTAGATTGGAATCAGGAAAAAAGACAACAGGTAGAAATCAATCATGCCTCCTTTTTGGATAGTGTTGATCGTAATGGACCCTCACCCTATTCGATATCTCCAAAATGCTTGCCAAATGCATATGACAAAAGTTTCACTATGCCCTTTAGGCTGGTCCAATCGTACAAATAGTGTTGTTAGAGGTTATGAGTTCAAGTATTTATAGTGAGATTTTTGAGTAATTTTCAAACTTTCTATTAGTTGATGGGAATGTAGTTTCAATTAGAATTTATCACAAGTTAATTAAATCTATTTTATTATTAGTTATTTGTTAGTCGTAATTTAATTAATGTATATAATTCATAAATTGAGTAATGTCAATGAAAAGTATAGTGTTTTAGAAGTTATAATTTCGAGTTTCTGAACTTTGTATTAATTAATACATACGTGTTTTGAATTAGATTTTATCGTGGATTAATTAAATAAAATTTATCATTTAATTTTAAGTTATTAGTTAGTTAATATATCTGATTTGTAAATTAGTATATGTGAGGGGTCTATCAATAATAATGTGTAGAGGGATATGGTTGAGATGATACCAAATTTTAATGCAAGTGTTGGGGTAGTTGATTGTTGTAGCCTAGGGCGAACACTAGACTATGGGTTGGACATTGATTTTAAAGAGAATTAAGGACTTGGAAGGTAGTGTCATAAGAAACCCTATTGAAGAGACAACTCAGCATCTAACAAACTCCTACTTTGAAAATTATTTCCATGTATTCGACTTCTTCCTTGAGTGTCGGTGCCTGGGGGTTTGTTTGTGTCCTACGGATTGTGGGTTGGATTAATGGGTAGAGTTTGTCTTTTATGTGTTTATCAAGTTACAATTTTTTAAGTCTAAGTTACCGCTTGAAAGGTTACTTCTTACCTTAATAATTTGAAGGATGATGGATTGAAAGTGTATATAATAATTTAAGAATTCTAAAAATTCCAAAAAAAAACAAAAAACCCAAAACCCAATAAACTCAAAATTTATAAAACTTTAAATTAACACAAATCAAGCATTGTTTAATTGGAAGCATAAATAAAATAAAATAAATTTTAATTAAAAATAGAAATGGACCAACCCAAAACATTTATAATCCGAGCCTATCCCAAAATTTTTTAAAACAAGCCCAAATTGGTCAAGGCTGAAGCTATTTAACTAATCCGGATTCAGGTTAACGCCATTTTGGCCACATTTAATGTGCCAGGCTAGGTCAAATTGTCAACTCAGTAATCAAAAAGATCGGATCCTCATTTTCAGTTAACTAGTTTTAACTTATTCCATTAAATCTCATTGGCACGTCTATGTGATAAATTAAGTAGCTCAGAGGTGAAACAACCTAAAAGAGTGCTCCAACCCGTAGTCCAAGGCACTTCATCACCAATGCAACGACAGGGCAGAGCCAGACCTGGCCAACACCCGGTAAATACGACCCAAATGCTAAATCAGGACATGGCTCGTACCGAGCGAAAGTAACTCTCAACTCGTACCCTTAATGGAGGGAGACTATTGAGTCTTTTAATCCTTGCCCATATTAGTCAGTCTTCTCATCCTACAACCTATGTCCCATAAAAAGATGATAAACAAAAACATGTTACCATAATATACACGAGCTAGTTGGAGTTGAACATTATGAAACAGCTAGAGATATGACATTATTATACAAGGAAGAAGGAAAAGGAACAGCTCAACTAAATACAGACAGGACATCCTCAGGGAGACTGACCAAGTTCTGAATAATTCTAATCCCATCTTAATGAAAAATATTTCACTCTAATGCTGGGGAGTGAGAGAAGGAAACGATGGTATGGATTGCAATATCAGTTTCCGGCCACTCCTCCGACCAGGGGATGATCCTAACAAGTTGTTAGAATGTGGAGGTGAGATCCTCTTGCTGTTGGGAGAAGAACTCTTGATGGCAGTGCTGGGAGAGTAGCTGCCTTGGAGGAGGATATCAGGCATATTATCATCTGCCACTGGTTCCGATTGTTTGTCGAACTTTGCTTGCGAACGGAAAATATTGGGTTTCCCATATTTTTGGCCAGCATATAACCCAGAAGACGATCCAATACCAAGCAAAGATCTTGGTGGCTTGATGTGTGAAGGTAAAGACAGATGAACCAATGGTCTGAAGTCCAAAATATAATATGAACATTTTCACCAAGAAAAAAGTAAAAGCTTGAAATCAATAGAAAGCTCAGAGATCAAACCTGCACAGCCCTAAAGGTGTTGTGGGAAGAGTAGAATTTGGATTCTGCTCTTCCTTATTTTGGATTTCAGTTTTCTGTGAGCTTCTGTCTATCTCACCATTTTCATGTGCTTCTGTTTCATCTTCTGCATCTAAATCTTCCATCAGAACAGATCCTAAACAAATGAGGAAAAAAAAAGAAGACAAAAGACAGAAATTAAGGACAGCGAATACTCACAGCAGCACCATTTACTATTTTTTTTTCAAGATCACAGCAAAAGTTAAATAACGTTGAAAATTTTAGGTTCCAACATGTACACAAGCAATTATACAAATATTTGGGCGAACTTACCATCCTTTCTACCAAAAGCATTCTTGCATCCTTCACATCTACAGTTGATGGAGCACCCAACACCACCCTTTACAAAAAAACCATCATTATATGAATCAGTTTATGAATGCATCAAAAGACTACGAAACATGCTGCAAGGAAAAACCTGATAGCATTCACAGTATTTCTTTAGACAATTAGATTTCTTGCAGTTGCATCCTCTTTTATGCCGTGCTGAAGCAGGTGTTTTGCTTGAATCATCCTATTAAGAAGCCATTCAAGTTAACAAAGTATTTTCACACTGTATGGCTAAGAAAAAATGCTAGAACAGCCTTAAATGCTAACCCCAGCTTCAGGCACAGATTCAGAACTCCGAATCACTTTGGGAGCAAATGCAAGTGGATTTCGAGACTCAATTTGTTTGCGAGTTGCAAGAACAGTGTCTTCATGCATAGGCTTGTTATAACAATCTTGGCATGAGCATGGTTCTATGCAGTACACGCCAGCAGCAAAACATTCACAGTAACTGCAAGTAAGGCATAAGATTGAGGAAAAATAAATAATGTAAAGATACTTTTTCTTTCTTTTAGATCCTTATTATGAAAGATGGAAACAGAAACAGATACATGTGGGCCTTATTGAAGCAAAGCTACAAGCTGAAATACAAAGGAAATAAACACACTGAGCAATTTGCAAAAATGTCCCCAGGTACACCAGATGGCAGGATATGATAAGGTAAGAAAATCCAGGGGAATTGAAGTTTATTCACACCAAGGAACCATAGAACAGGGTCCTTGCTTTCAAGAATGTATGTTAGAGCATATTCTGTTAAGAAGCTTGCAAGAACTCTTACAGATACAATAGTGACCAAAGTGCTCGCTGTAATGTACCAAAAAAGAATGGTTGACTATAAAATACCAGTAAAAGAATATGTAAATTGTTATTGTAATCGTAAAAAAGTCTGAATTCCAACAGCAATAAAGTGCTTAGAATAACTTTTGTTATGTTGGTTAGTAGCTACAAACCATGTCCCCTAAAACAAATCTACTAGCAAGTCCAACAAAGGCAGTCCCACCAATTCGAAGGATGACTTACAGTTTCAAGCACTTTGACTTTTTGCAGTTGCATCGCTTGCAGGCCTCAGGTTCTCCTTCCAATCGACGTCTGGAAGTATAGACAATAAGGTGAATTTAATAGAGGCAAAATAAGGAAGAAGAAATTAAAACTTTTAGCAATTAAACGTGTTGCAGAAAATAGGAAAATTTCCACAATCTCAATACAAGTAGAATGTAAGGTGCAGGAACATGCCTCTTCTTTTTGGGGCTGGTCTGAACTAACTCCTCATTAACCAAATATGCAGACTCTCCAGGAACATCTTCTGCAAGTGGAAAGTCATTTTCAATGGGATTGACATCCTTTTCGGCAGCGGCTGAAGTCAATGATTCATTAATTTCGTTGACATTTGATGGAGATTGAAAGGAAGCAGTAGAGCTGGACAAACTTATTCCAGAGGAAAGAGTTTCATGCTTGATCATCTTTCCATCCTTTGATGTTAATGCCAAAGCATTCAAGTGCAAGCCAATTCCAGGTAAGATGTGCCGTGATGAATCACCTCCGAGCCTTAGAGATACCAGCTTCTTATCCTTAGTGACATTATTCTCATCAGGTTGCTGCAAAACAGAAGACATAGTACTTGAACCATCACCTAGGTTCTTCCTACGAGCTCCTTTCATCTCAAAATCTAGGCATCGCCTTCGAAAGCCACGTTGCAAGTTAGAAACAACCTACAAGGAAATAGACAAGACATTTTAAATTTCTTCAGTGTATGTTTAAGTTGATTCAAGGGCATAAGAATCACAAGCCTTTCCTAGCAGTCCTGGCTTTTGCATCTGAAAATTTTTAATCATGGTTACTAACTTCAACATTACTCTAATGGATGGTGCTTGTTTTAACAACTAATTCAACAAACAAACAAACAAAAACCAGGCAACATCATGTATTTGATAGTACCGACCTTATGCAACAGAAATTAAAATTAGAGATAACACGCATCTTTACCTTACAAGGAAATGACATTTCCACCTCATCCATCTTCTCACTCTGAGTGCCAGGCAAGATCATATTTGCGTTACTATTGGCAGGATACTCTCCCTGTGCCTGGTTTATTTCCTTTGCCTGAATGATTTCTCCAGGTTGAGTGAAAGCACCTTCTATCTCATCTTTTTCACAAGAAACAATGGGATGACCCATCCGCACTCCATGAATCTCACTAAGAGGAGCACAAAACTCAACACTCTGATCTTGTGATTTTTGAACTAACCCCTTATAACCCTCTGTGTCCATTGGAGAGTTAAAAATTAATAAATCAGCAGCATCCGATATCAAGTTATCCCAATCACAAACTGTAGCATCTTTTTTCTGTTCAACCTGGTATGTTCCCTCAAAATGCACTTCCTCTCCTGATGAAGCTTCTCGAGAGACCTCACAATCATTTGGATTTCCACAAAAAGGTGTTGAATCCCCATCAGGACTGCCACAGTCATATTTCAACGTCTGAGGCAGCTCAATTGCAAAGTTCATATGTTCATCAAGAGCTTCAACAGAAGTGCCTCCGATAGGCACTCCTGAATTAAAATGTTCTTGCACTTCGGCTGAGTTATTGTAATGCTGTGATGCATCAACAATAGCTCCATCATTATTAGTGACTTGATTCCCATTGTTGGACAAAGAGTCAAGTTTTGCCGGATCTGAGTGGTTATTCCTGAAAACAACAGTAAAGAGATAAGATGAAAATTAGTCCCTTAGTAGTAGTTTGTAGTATGAGAAAATTATCACGAGTGATCAGTCAATTACCTTATGACAAACCTAGATTCCTTGTGAGAGCTGACATGGGGTGAAGTGAAAATGGATGGAAGAGATGCAAAACTCAGAGAGTGGAATGTTTGCGCAATATGTACCGACTTCACAGGTTTTATAGGAGAAAGATTGTTGATATAATTAAAAACAGGGGAATCCTGCAACCAATAATTAATTTCCTCTTACACAAGGATCAAAAGAAATAACACAAAAATTATAAAATCAAATTCTTCAATTGGACTTAAATTCAATCTATAAATCACTTCCAAGTTCCAATGGGGAACGTATGTGTTATCAACTTCCATAAACTTGAAGATCAATTTAATACTACCAAGGCAAATCCCACATAAAACTGCTCCTGGAAAATAAAGCATAGAGATTAGGGAAAAGAGACGTACTACACGAAACTGTCACATGAAGGATGCTTAACTGTTAAAAAGTTTTAAAAAAACAAAAGTAGGAAAACATTTTATAAAAAAAATAAAAAGATAGAACCCAATGCTCCAAATTTCATTTCAACCATTTTCAGAATTCAATTTTATCTATGAGCGGGAATTGTCCCCTTTTGACCTAGGACCAGATAAAGCCAAGGAATTGGAAGGAGAAAAGAGGAGGAAGAACTATTAAAACTAAAGGAGGTAATACGGTGGGAAAGTCTCACGGAAATGTAAATCAAAGATCTTAAATTTGAAGAGCCCCCTAATTGTTTAGGAAATTAACTCGAAAAGCACGACAACCCAGAAGCCACAACCGCAAGAACCAAACTCGAATCGGAGATCCGCACCACATTGAACTAAAAGAAGTACTTGTAATCAAAATTAACCCGATCCCATTAAGACTAGGAAAATTAAAGCACTTGCAATCCAAATCAAATGCATGCACCAAACCAAAGGCAAGGGAACAACAAGATCAAACTCAAAAAATGAACCAACTCTAGACGAAATTCAAAAGTGGGTAAAGAAGTAAGTCACCACCTCGAACTTAGAGAGAGGAGTGGCGATCTGGGTAGTCTTCTCTGGGGTGTCCATGGCCAGAGAAGAAGCCGCTCCACATATCTAACAAAGTTCTCACCGTTTGTCAGTACCAACTTAGCAACCAAACTCTCTCTTTCCACTGACAGAGAAAGCTTTCGCTCTCTTTCACACAGCGACACACTACTCAAGAAATGGGTATGAGATGAGAAGAAATGAGATTGAAGAAGAAGCGGGAAAGCGCGAGAGTGATGTTTGGATTTTGTGGTAAAGATAAACCCAAAGGACCACAGAGAGTAACCAAACCCCAACCCCACACACAAACCCAAGCCCCACAACTCACACACACCTGTCTCTACTTATATACTTGCCTTTTGTGCTCTTCCTCTAGAGAGTACCCATTACTATATTCCTAAAAATCTCACCATACCTTTACTTTTACTAAAGTAACGTAACTCCACCATTCCTGTCTCTCTCTCTCTATTATTTACCTCTTTTTTTCTTTATCCTCTCTCTTACTCTTTATTGCTATTACTTTTTCTTTTTCTTTTTCTTCCATCTGATTATCTAATTAAAAAAAAATATAGTCTATAGTATGATTTTTAATTAAATAATTAATATTGATATTAATTGGTTTGTTTTTCTTTTATTTTGTTATTTTTATACCTAATAACCAACATTAATCACAATTGATTGATAAATTGAAGAGGTTTATTATTTAATTAATGAAATAATCATTACCTCAAGTATATTCATTGGTATTATAAAAAAGTTTTAAATTGTTGTAATAATTACATTTGAACGAAATTGGAAAAAAAAACAAAAATGATAAATTATCATTATAATTTGTATGTCATTCTCCAATTGGGCAAATACGTAAGTTGTCATGCCATGTATGTATGTATGTATCGGTGGCATTAAAAGAGACACGTGTTGCGCGTGACTTAGGAGGAAATAAATGCTTATCGAATATTATTAATGTTTCCCCTCCATTCTCCGTGTTTATTACAATAATGGCCCGAGTTTCATCGGCAGAAGCAGCGGGGTACTTTGGGTAATTTCGTGGTTAATTCATAATGCCGTTAGATTTATCAATTATCATGCTTTTTTTTTTTGGCGGAAAAGATAGATTATAGGCTAGGATTTAGGTGCTACGTTAGCAATAACACATCTTAGTGAAAAATCTAAACAGATTTCAATAAGAGATAAATTATCATGTGAGTCTTTGATTCCCATCCAAGCTTCATTGTTTTTTTTTTAATTTAACAATAATTAAAAATTCAGATCAATCTTATCGTCTTAATCAATATTTTAAATACCAAACTGATTTTTTAATTTGATTTTTAATTTTCTAATTTGACTTAGTTTGATAATCTTTTTGTTAAAAACTCATCAGTTTATTAATTAATTGAATATAAATTAAAATAAATAGATTAACTTTTAAGTAACAACCGTTGAACCTTAAACTTCTTGTTTTATCAGTTTGACTTTTGATATAGTTTTTAAAACAGTGGGTTTAATTATAAAAATTTTGAATCGATTGATTTGTTTTAATAACTATTATTATTAAAATCAATTAGTTTATTAATTAATCAACTGATTTTAAAATTAATTAATTTTTTAAACTAAAATAAATCCATTAATTTTTATTTAAGAGTTTCTTTCTTTAATTAAATTTCAATGTTATTAAGTATACAAATGTTTTCTTTAATCTTAATTTTATTTATTCTTATAACAAACCTTTAAATATTAAATCTCATATCTTAATTCGATTTTTATAATATTCTTGTGCAAGAGGACCTTAGTGTAGAAGACTTCTTGTATCATTTATAAAATAGAATTAGGTAATAATTCGTTTGACGAAAGGAAACATGAAGAAGCAGACATCATATGGTTTGTTAACCGTTCACATCAAAGGTTTTAAAATGTTCATTTGTCCTCATCCACCTTGTAAGAAACATATTCTAGAGTTACCCCACTTATACCTAATTTGCACTTTTTTTCCAAAGTTGGGTTGTGTGGTCGGTTAAACTTAGAGGCATATGTTTGATTTTTAGGGTGTTTTAATGTTTTTTTAAGTTGAAAATAAGATCTTTATATTGTAAAACATTTTTTCATTAATTATCAAATAAGCATAATTACTAATTTCAATTAAAAATTTGTTAAATACTCTCCAACTCACCTAAAGGCATAAAATATTTATTTAAGCTTTAGACGGATTAGTACATTCCTAACAGAAGAAAGTATTTGAGAGTCAATTAAAATGGTAGTATGGGAATAATTTATTTGGACACTACATTTATTAGAAGCTAACTTAAAATTTTAAGGATCAAATAGTATTTTCTTGTATAATACTTACAATTAAAAGACCCCTTTACTTACTAATTGTAATTAAAATATTACTTATTTTTATTTAATATGAATAAACGAATTTAATTCAAAATAATTGCAATTGAAGAGTGAGTTTTAAAACAACTGGTAACATTATTCATTTGTAATTAAAACGTTACGAATTTGAGTTATAAAAATAGTTTATTTGAAAAATACAAAAAAAAGATTGAGTACAATCAATAACCCTTTCTCAACTACGGCAAAGCGGGGAGCTTTACGCATTACTATAGTCTTTTAACTTTTTGATAAATAAATTGCTTATTTTGGGAGGGAAGTTATGTTTTTATTATGTTTATATTAAAAAACATTATAATTTGTTTGAAAAGAGATGAATAACACTCTTACATATTTCTAGGAAAGTGTAATGTATAATATGTATTTGGTAACTAAAAAGTCAACCGTTCGTAGGCTTGTTTTTTTTTTAAAGCTTCCATAAGGACCATAACAGTCCTCTTGTACTCTTCTTGTTTGTCCTAAACGAATTTACATATTTTATCAAAACAAAA
Organism: Erythroxylum guanchezii; assembly: GCA_025629825.1. Classification (NCBI taxonomy): domain Eukaryota; kingdom Viridiplantae; phylum Streptophyta; class Magnoliopsida; order Malpighiales; family Erythroxylaceae; genus Erythroxylum; species Erythroxylum guanchezii. Next base: position 48,709,783 of record JAOTAX010000198.1, read on the forward strand.
AAAACTAAGAAATCGAGTGGAGTGGTCCCTCTTACATTGATTTGAGCATGAAAGCCGGCAAATCACGTGACAGACCTCATGACCTTGGAGTTTGGAGGTCTTAAAGGAATTGTGTATGCACAGAACTTTCATTAAAAAGTATATATATATAAAAATATCGATAATGATTAAGTCGTCTTTTTGGTCTTTCCCAAACTAATTGACTTCATGTCAAAATCATGGTGTCGGCTAACATGCGTTGCCTTTTATCAGCGAGCATGTTGCAGCCAGTGAACAGCCAATGCACCTAATCTTCTGACACAACAGACCATATCGTTCACACACACCATAAGTCATGAGTTAATAAGAAAATGGCGAACCATCATCGCCAAGAGACTGAGGGGTTCACGTTTTCCTTTTACGAGTTTCGGATTTTTTTTTTTAACTTCGCCAACTTTGCCCGTTCTAAAACATAGGTTTGTACGAGAGAATATGTGTATTGGAAAAATTTTACCCGTGACAAGTAAAGCACAAGACAAAAGGGAATATTAAAACTTAAATGATTTTGTCTTATTAGAGACATTTATCTTCACATTAATTTCATAAATTGTTAAAAAAAATTTACCTAAAGTGCATCCAAAAAACGTAGCAATCGTGGATGTTAAAAATATTGTATAAGATTAAATTTTGGTCCAACTATAATCTACGAAACCTTGTCTACTTCTTTCTTAAGTATTGATATATTAATCTTGTAGTTTCTATCAATATTTAACCACAGCTAGCTGTATATGTTAATATTTTAAAAAAAATTAAATAGAATATCAAAGACTTAATATTTTGATATATTAATCTTTATTTTTTTCATAATATATATGTTAATATGAGTTATAAATTGAATACATAAGTGAAAATTTCAAATTATAGAGCTAACAAGAAACTTTTTTAAACAAATTTAACTATAACAACAGAATTTTCTAATTTAACAATTATTTTAAATTTTGTTGGTCTATCAAAAATAGCCTCTATCAATTAAGAATAATGTTGCGTATTGCAGGACCTCTTTGGATCCCACATTTAAATGAGACTCTTATTAAGCGTTGTTGTTGTATATATATATATATATATAGATACCTACATATATAATTTTTGGTGGATACATATTATATATATATTAAATATCAAATATTAATAGATAGCCTATCAATTAACATGAGGATGATATTTTGTTTTCTATTTGTAAGTTCTTTGTCTTCTTCCGAGTTTTGATATATTAATTTTGTATTTTGTATCAATCTATAACCATACATAACAATATATGCCAATATTATTTTTTAATGCATTGAATAGGATATTTTAATATTATACTTCCAAGATGATTTCCTCTGGTGGTCTGGTTCGGGATTGAAATGGATAGTGGCGAGGCGGGTTCCAATAGAACATCGCTAGGGTTTCGTCGTTCGAGGCAGAATTATGAGGGGTGTGCTCGGGTTTTACTCTAGCTTGGGCATTAGGGTATTCCCAAGTTGTGGTTGAAGTAAACTCTTTAAAGGTTATTAATATTCTTTTTGCTCCTCTCGGGGTGCTGACCGAGGTTTCTATTTTGGTGACAGGTATCCAACAGCTGTTGCAACGGGAGTGGACGGTTCAGATTCATCACGTTTTCAGGGAAGGAAACCAGTGCGTGGACAGCCTCGTTTGCCTCGCTGGTGTTTGCAGCCCGGGCCTTTATATCCTTCAAGTGCCCCCTTTTGGAGTTCAGGAGCTCCTCCGCCGAGATGTGCAGGGCACTATGTACTCCCGAGCGTTAATTTAGTGTTGTAGTTTCTTTTGTAAAAAAAAAAAAGATTTTATCACGTATGTCAACATGAGTTATAAATTGAATATATAAATAAATATTTCAAGTTATAGAATTAAGGAGAAATCTTTTTTCAAAATTTAACTACATTTTAGAATTTATAATATATTGCATTCATTAATATGAACAAACTTGTACTCTGAAAATTTTATTAGTCTCTGCAGTGATGTAAAATTATATAAAGATAACTTTCCTAACTGTTCTCCAATAACTAACTAATTACAGCTTAACTAACTTTTGTACACGTAAAACGATATATATAAATAAATATTTCAAGTTGTGGAATTAAGTAGAAATCTTTTTTTCAAAATTTAACTACATTTCAAATTTTATAATATATTGCATTAATTAATATTAACATAATTGTGTTATGAAATTTCTATTGCGCAGCCCTTATTTAAACCTGTCTCTTATAAGATGACAATTAATTTCTAAATGCTTAATTATTTCATAAAAGAGAGATTAGAAGTGTTGTGAATTACATCTTGGTTGTCACATCATAAAGATATGGGCAACTGTAATGGGATTTGAAATTCATTAAAGAGGTAGATAATTCATTGTGATTCATGAACCATAACTCTCGTGTTTTTATACTCTGCCTTTGTCGATGAACATTAATCGTATTTTGCTTTTTAGTTTTCGATGATATTGGTGAATCGGTAAGAAAAACACAATATCCAATTAAAAGCTTTCTATTATCAAGATATAAGGCCCAACCAATGTCACAATAGGCCTTAAATCTCAAACGAATTTTTGGAAGAGAAAGATAAACCTTTTGATGGAGAACCCTTAGATATATCGTAAAACATATATAGTTGTATCCCATTGTAAAGATCTAGGAGCTTGAACACATTTACTGAGTGATTGAACTGCATACGAAATATCATGAAGTGAAAATAGCAAATACAATGATCTTCCCACCAATTGCTTATATTGCTCTATATCATTGAACAATTGTTAAAATTATATACTAAACTTGTACCCCTTTGTTAATGGTATAGCTACAGATTTGGAGTCAAGTAAACCAACATCATTTAGAACATTCAGAGCATGCTTTTCTGATTAACATGTTTTGTAATAAATTGTTCATGCAGAAATTGCCTTACCTTTTATATTTCTAATTCTAAAGATTATAAGAACATTGCCAACATAAACAATTAAACTCAAGAAATAAGAGTTTGTTTTTTTTATAAACAAACAATAATCATTTGAGGATTGAATGAAGCCAAGTTGTTGTAAGCTCGTTATTCCATTATCTCGAGGCTTTCTTCAAGCCATAAAACGATATAATTAGCTTGCAAATTTGATGTTTTTTAGCTTAACCACACCCTTAAGGAGGTGTCATGTATATTTCTTCATCTAGACATCCATGAATGAAACCCTAAACTCTAAACCCTAAAAACCCTAAACTCTAAATCCTAAAACCTAAAAACCATAAACCCTAAACATATAGTTTATTCAGATTTACTTCTCTAATTTTAGTTTCCGAAAGACACAAAACTAGAGGCTTTTCCTTTTAAACAAAATCCCTTACCGCATTAAGCTTAGAAGGGTTATTTATTTTTCTTACATTTCATACAATCAAGGTCATAAGAGATTACTTTTTCCTTTGGAGATTTTCCTACTGCTCCTATTGCTTTTCTGAGAGATAACCTGTTCAAATTGTTCCTCTTGAGTAACTTTATTTTGCAGTTCAGCCCTCTTTGCTCAATCTGTTGGAAATCATGGACTCTCTTGCTAGGATAAATATCATTAATTTTCATTTCGTTCTACCTCTTATTCTTTCGTGACTTATTTAAGTCACTTGATGGATTCTAAAGAACTCCTCCCTGCTGAACTAAATCTGGACAATTTTCCTCTATAATACTCTCCCCATTTTTAGGTGAATCCTTATCAACCTGAACTGTTTCCTGATTCTCTAATACTTGTTCTGCTACCTAACAATCTTTGTTGTCTTCTAAATTAATCTTTTCCATACCCATTACCTCCCAATAGTCTCCTCTAGTGAAAACTCTCCCTGTAAGTTTCCATTCTTTACCTTGTGCTTTTATAGAAGGTTTCTATTGGTATGTAGTCATAACTTTATCCTCTTTGAGAGAATGTCCAAATGCCAACCTTAAGATATGGATGATGTCTTTCATTTCCTTAGAAATATCCATATTCACACATAACCATGCAAATCTAACCTTTTTTCCTCAACAAAGTGTTTTCATCCATACAGATTGATTTTCCCAAGTAACTAGCTAGCATACTCAAACTCTTAGTGGTCCAATATTCCAAAGGAATGTTGTGAATATTCACCCATAGAAGAATGTTTTCCATTCTAATTTTTTTTAATTCCATGCTCGGTTGTCAATTTTAAAGAAATAAAGGAAGTTTAGAGATATGCCAAGGGCCTTCTTCAATTACCTTTTGAGCTTCCAATTTTGAGGAGAAGGTAAGGATTAGGTTATCCTCCTCAGTTAGCATAACTTTCATTAGACCTCTCCCTTTCCAATTTCTTTGGGTCCATGCTTGTATCACTGGAAAAACAGGTCTTTTATCCATAAAAAAAAAAAACAAGAACAGCTTCTCATGTCCTAGCACCTTCCTGTAGAATGTCTAGACTAGGAGCCAGCATTAACTTTCCTTCAATCTCAACAGGTGGACTGTAAACTAAGGAAGAGTCAGAGTTGTCGCCCACAACCTATTTCTAGCCCCTTTAAAAAGCTAAAATTCACCGACAAATAGCGCATAAGGTTTAGGAGGAATGACAAAGGTAGAGGGTGGAATAGTTAAATAGAGGGATGGAGAAAAGGAGTGGGCTGCAGATGATTGAGAAGGGGATGAGAGAGTAGAATGAAGGTTCGGGGAAATAGTTGGTTAAGTGGAAGAGGGAAGTGATGGGAAATCAGTCTCCATTTTAGCTTTGGAAACCAATTTAATCTTTTGGTGTTTTGTTTTGCAGGTTAATAAAGGATGTTGGAAAATAAGAGGAAAACAATGGTCAAGAGTACCTGAATGGAGGATGGAAGCAAAGAAAGCTGATTGATTTTAGATATAGGGTTAGGGTTGGATGTGGAGACAAGATGTCAGAGGGAAGTTAGAGTTTCTCTCACATCTTTTCTTTAGTGACTGTTCAATTCATTGAGATGTTGACCTGAAGTATGGAAAGTTATATGGCAGTGGCCAGGTCCACAACGAATACGAGCATTCTTATAATTACTTGTTCAGGAGCGTTTACTCACCAACCAACACCGAGTTCGCTGGCACCTGACGACAGACAGCTCTTGCCATCACTACCAGATTGAAGAATCTTCTCTACAAGCTGTTCGGGATTACATTCGAGCTCGACAAGTGTGGGACTCCTTGCCAGCGGATCTCACTAATATTGACTTCCACACTATTCCGATTCGTCAGTGGCTCCTGCAAAACCTCCAACATCATCGATATGTTATGGGACATGATTGGGCAGTTATTTTTGGCACAATGTACTGGCTCCTCTAGACGTGGAGGAATAGATCTCTCTTTGATGAACATTTCACTTATCCTTTGTCTCCTAATCTTCTCGTCTTGTCTTTTGCAGATCAGATCTACAAGTCTACAGTGTGGCAAAGCCGGGCGGCTACAGGACCCCCTCCCCGTCACCAGCAACTCATTGGTTGGGGCAAACCGCCTCCTGGTTGGATAAAACTAAACACTGATGGCGCTTGTAATCACCTCCAATGCTCGGCTATAGTAGGTGGCCTTTTACGTGATAGTGACGGCAACTGGTTTGGAGGTTTCTCTCAGAATCTCGGTTAGTATGACATGATGTCTGCCATTGTTATGGATTTCGTATCGTACCGGTCGGAAACCGGTATCGGTGAAAAATACCGGTCAAATACCGACCAGTACCGAAAATTTTAAAAAATTGGGAGATTTTTTTGCAAAATTTTCAAAATTTTTTAAATTTTTCGTCCCTTCTTCCTACCTCTCCTTCCCCCCCTCCTCCTTTTTCAAAGTTTTTAAAATAATAATAAATATTTTATTACTAATAATAATTATAAATTAAATAAAACTTAAAAATAA
>JAOTAX010000198.1:48735770-48771511 GCA_025629825.1 Erythroxylum guanchezii
ATTATTTATATGTAAAATATTTAAAAATTATTGTTATTTCATATTAATTGTCATTATTATTTATTATTAAGATTTTTAAAAGCATGCTTGATGTAAACAATAAACTAGTAAAGTATATAGTACAACTGAATAGTATACCAATATGGACTATTTTGCAATTTTTAAAAATTTTAGGGACTATTTCATAAATTTAAAAAATGTCCTGAAACAGTATCCGGTACCAACCAGTACCAGTACAGTTTCGTTTCAGAACTCAATCCGGTACCGAGCTCGGTACGGCATTCATAACATTAATGTCTACTGAATTCTGAGGAGTTTATACAGAGCTATTGCTAGCATGGGACCGGGGCTTCCGCCTGATAGAATTAAAGCTGAACTCTCTTGCGTGGCACCATCTCATCTCTTCCTCGGATACTTGCTCCAAGGCTCTCCACCCCATTGTCACAGGTATCCACGAATTATTCATGCGAAACGGATTTATTATCCATCGGCACGTTTATCGAGAAAATAACAAATGTACGGATTGGCTTGCTACATACGCCGAACATTCTGCTGTCGGCATCACCTTTTTTGATAATACACTTATAGGATGCCAATGTATCCTTTTAGAGAATATGTCAGGGATCTTCCTAGATTTGTTTTGTAACCTCTGTTGTATTTTCCCTTTCACAAAAAAAAAAAAAAAATTGAATGGTTGTTTTCGGTTTTCGATTATCAGTTTAGCAACATGTTGACGCTTGAAAGATTTTATGGGCAGAATTTGGAATTTGTATTTGTAAGTAGGTGGACACAAAGAACACAAATTTTAATTTATCATTTTTAAGCCGATGTAAGTGATTATATGACTAGGAAAGTGTTGTAAATCACTTGTGAGAACCTGGACTATTGGCCGTTAGAATTTTAGCAGGACTATGTTCTCTTTATGGCTAGATTTCAATCATTAAGGGGGTTAGACTTTTCAGTCAGAAGACTGAAATGGAAATAATGATTCAAAGGAATATCTTTCCCTGATTGGAAATTCTAGAGGAGGAGGGTAAAAAGGTAATTATGAAAGATACCCGAATATTATTTTAGAATTTCTAATTAAAACATTTAATTAATTTAACCAATTTTTATGAAAATTTTGAATTAGCTAAATTTTTTGATAATTATTAATTTTTCAGTTTGATTTATTTTAATAATTTTTTAAATTTAAAATAATCAATTTATTAATTAATCTAATTTATAAATTAATCAATTTTATAAATTAAAATAAATAAATAAATTTTCAATTAAATTTTAAATTATTCAATAGCTAAAGGTAAACTTCTTTAATTATATTTTAAAATTTTTAATTTTAATAAATTTTAAAATGAGTTAATAATGATTAAATTTTGTTAAAATTTAAAATTTTTATTTTATTAATTTAACCTTTTTAAAATTTTAAAGTATTATTTAGGTACATAAAATGTTCCGTCTTTTTAAACATTGTTGTTTAGGAACAAAGAAGCAAGACAGGAGCGTTGTACTTGAGGATCTGTTTTGGTTTTTTGACTGAAAAAGAAGACCAAAATTCTTGACACGTGTCCATTCCACAATTCGCCCCATGCCTTCCCGCTCGTCTCTCTTTGTGTGCGGGCTCCATATTTTGTTTGGTTTTATGGTTGATCTCATGCCAATTCTCTCTCCCTCTCTCTCATGCCATCGTTTGGTTTGGTATGTTTTACTTAAATTGCTTCCTTCTTCTTTTTCGGGGTGGTGAATGACCAAAGGTGGATGATACTTGCCTTGTATGACGACCTAATCTGCCTTTTTTTTTCACTTCGTTCTTTTTGAGCTTTTTATAGCATTCAAAGTCAACTTTCACGTCTCTCTCTCTCTCTTCCTTTTTTATTTTTGGGTTTCGAATTTTGGGTCGTGGGTTTTTTTGCTTTTGCTTTTAATGCTTGTTATCTTGAGTTTTAGATAAAAAGTTTTGATTTTTACATTTCGTTTTTAGATTGCTGGTCGTTGGTTATTTTCTATCGCTCCTTGTCAAGAAAAAAAAAGGTGGGAATTGTGTCCTTATCTAAGGGTTTACTTCACTTTTTGTTTTGTATATGAGAAACTCGGAGTTTTGAATCAAAAGGGTTAAACGTCTTAGGCTATGCATTCAAATTCATATTCACTCGTTTTCTGATTGGTGGACAATCTATTAATAGAATTTTACATATTACTTATCAGGTCAATATTGGAAGCCAAGGAGATAGATGTTTTTTTGAGTAGGTGAGCCTTTGGTTTCATTCTTTAACTTGCTTTGTCCTGTTATTGCCATTTGGAAGAAGGTTTTTGGATTTCTTGTCTCTTTATCAATTAAGTTTGATCACTTCTGCTTTCATTTTTGTTTTGAATTGTTGTGTTAAGGTGGTCGTTTGGTGTTTAAGGTTCGTGACTTGCTTCTCTGATAATGGATTCAAGAAGAAATGAAGATGCTGGGGGTATTATGAATGACAAGAAATCTGATAATCAAGAAGGTGGTGCGAGTTCAAAGGTGAAAGGTACGGGGAGTATAAGTAGTAAAGATATGATTTTTCGAGCTGATAAAATCGATCTTAAGAACTTGGATGTACAGCTAGAGAAGCACCTTAGCAGGGTTTGGTCGAGGAATATTGAAAATCACAAACCCAAAGAAGAGTGGGAAATTGAGTTGGCTAAATTGGATATAAAATATGAGATAGCTCGTGGAACTTATGGTACTGTGTACAGAGGCAATTATGATGATCAAGATGTTGCAGGTGAGTGCTGTTTAATCTATCTGTTTTTCTTTTCGTCCGTTCTTATTGTTTCAGACTCCGTGGATGTTTGCTTGGTTCATGATAGGAAATTGGCTTTTAGTCATTACATTATCCAATCCTATTGGAATATTTGTACTGGCAAATGTTAAGGTTCATTGTATCCATCTCGGGCATTCCCATTCTTAATCAGTAAGTCCTTTGATTGAGGAAAGTCCTGGGAGGCCAAAATCTATTTCCTCTATTGGGTTGAGAATTATAATGTTCAAGTTTCCTATTCACTTCATCTCATGACTCAATGATCCCTCGGTTGGATGATTATGGAACTCTCATTTTGTAGTGAAACTATTGGATTGGGGAGAGGATGGTTATGCTACTGCTGCTGAAACAGCCGCTCTCCGGGCATCATTTCGGCAAGAGGTTGCGGTTTGGCATAAGCTTGACCATCCCAATGTTACAAAAGTATGGGCTGAATGTTAAAGTACTTGAGTTAAATTCATTGACATGTAGCCATTAGAATTCAGTGACAACTTGCTAGCCCTTGGGCTTTGAATTTGTATATCTTTCTTCGCTACAATGGTGACTTTTACATCAATTTTCTCTTGGCACGCCTAATGTATATGAGTTTTCTTTTGGTGATACTTTCTGTTTAAAAGCTTAATTCACATGGATAACTAGATCTTGTTAATTTAGACATTCGTGCTTGAGTAGAAGGGAATGAGCATTCACTTCTGGCGTTTAGGCTAACCCTCAATTTCCCTATCGTCTTAATCCTTATGACGTGTTTTTTCACAGTTTGTAGGAGCATCAATGGGAACTTCAAATCTCAAAGTTCCTAACAATGACCCAAGTGGTGAATCCACTTCCTTTCCTTCAAGGGCATGTTGTGTTGTTGTGGAGCATCTGGCTGGCGGGACGCTAAAGCAGTACTTGATAAGAAACAGCAGAAGGAAACTTGCTTTCAGGGTTGTCATCCAACTTGCTTTGGATCTGTCCAGGGGGTGATTTCCTGTTTTCTGCAGATTTCTGTAAGACTACTGAACAAATCAATTACTGATTGTATCATCCTTGTACTAATTTGCAGTCTTAGCTATCTACACTCCCAAAAGATTGTACATCGTGACGTCAAAAGTGAAAACATGCTACTAGATGGTCGCAGAACTCTTAAAATTGCTGATTTTGGTGTTGCAAGAGTTGAGGCTCAGAATCCAAGTGATATGACTGGTGAAACTGGTACTTTGGGGTACATGGCTCCAGAGGTATTCTAGCTTCAATAAGTTTTTTTTTTCCCATGGTTATTAAGCTGTTCATATTGAATCTATATGGCATCTCTTACATTTTCTGAAAGAAATTGAATTATCCCAAACAAAAAATTTGATTTATCATTGGATGAGAATATCCCATAACATGATTCTTCACATAGGTGCTTGAGGGTAAGCCTTATAATCGAAGATGTGATGTCTACAGCTTTGGGATATGCTTGTGGGAAATTTATTGCTGCGATATGCCTTATCCAAATCTTAGCTTTGCTGATGTGACGTCTGCTGTTGTTCGGCAGGTTAGTTTATATTTAAACGAGTAATGGTTTTACACTTCACTTAGTTGTCTGGTTGATTGTTTATGTGATTCAATTTCACTCATATGAAGGAAACTTGATAAATATTTTGTTCTTCATTTTGTACCGCACTCGTCAACTGACAAGTGGGTTCAGGAACTCCAGGAACGCTAGTTAATTGTTTTCTCATTGCTTTCGGTTACTGGGCTTTGGAATGCATTCTTTGACTAAATTTTTATCACCATGCTCTTATTGTCTGACTTCCTCCATTTCTAGGAACTAATATCAGCAGGTTATGAATAACAAATCTCCATTGTTTTTCGAGTAGGTCTTTTCCTTGAGTGTATATTTAGAGTGAAAAGAATATGACTTGTGGTAGTTCTTCAACATTTTGGAATGCTTTGCAGCGTTTATGAAACTCTTACTTATGGTATTCAAAACTCTTACTATATGGGAGGCCTGAGAGCATAAGAGAACGAAACTAAGACTTGAAAGAAAAGGGACAAAAATGATCAAATTCTTTCTATACTAACCATAGAATTTGTATAGAAATTGAAAAAATGTGATCCAATTTTTGGAATGATCTATGCATTTACACAAAACTCATTCTGTCTCCCCCCTTCATCTGTTTTAGCTTTGGCTATGTGAATTTGTACGTGCTAACACAATTTTTTATCATACTTCTGAATGCAATTCATGTCCTGCTTGCAGAACTTGCGACCAGAAATCCCCAGATGCTGTCCTAGTTCCTTAGCAAATATTATGCGCAAGTGCTGGGATGCAAATGCAGAAAAGCGTCCTGAAATGGCTGAAGTAGTGAAAATGTTAGAAGCAATCGATACTACCAAGGGAGGAGGGATGATACCAGAGGACCAGGCGGCTAGTGGCTGCTTCTGCTTAGGTCCCGTTCGTGGCCCCTGAACATTCAACTCACTCTCCCTGATTGATAAGCAAGATGAGCTCTTCTGGTAGTCCTTATATTAGTAGCATACAAGACCTCTCTTCACAGCAATGAAGTCTCCTGATTGTAAGTGAAATGTGGGATAAGATTTACATCTCCACGTGTTCCAAATTTTTAGTCTTTCACTCGGAATTATCAATGAATGGAATATACAATGCTTATGTAATGCTTGGTTCTGCTCCTTTACATGTTTTTAAGAAGCCAAAGGATACTGCGGCTTTGTTTACTGTTTCATTCGAGTAGCAAGTACATGCTTATAACAACTTAGAATCTACTTCGGTCTAATGTTGGTCTGCTCTAGTTTGGGTTCTCAATCGCTGCCCTGAACCCACTAAGTTATAACCGGAGCCCCAAAAGGAGCCCACTAAGTCACGTCCGCAGCCCCAAAAAGACTTTATCTATCATTGGTATGACCCAAAAAGTAAATCCGATTTGATGACATAAAAATTGAATTTAAAATTAATCTTAACAATTTTCTTTACAAATTATGAAAAAGAATTCTAAAATAATTAAAAATTAATCTTAATGAATTTAAAAATTAGAAAAAAGAATATTAGATTAATTTGAAGTTAATGAATTAAAATATATTAAATTAAAATTAAACTTAAACTTAATTTCTAATATTTAAATTAATTATAATCAAATTTAAACTTAATATTTTTAATTTTAATTTTTTGAAATTTAATCTATCTGTTACCTTTTGATATAAAATTATCTATTGTTTTTTTAATGTATATATGATACTTTTATGTCATTTTATAAACAAAATATTATTTTTAACGAAAAAAAGTGCGAGTAAGACGGAGTCATCCCATAAAAATCTCTTATTATTTAAATTTTTCATAGCAATAAAATACAAAAATCAGTTTTAACATTAATATATTTCCTACACTCAGTGGAGAAAATGGAACGAACAGTAAGCAAGAAATCTTCTGTTTGATCTCACCGTCTTCTTTTAGAAAAAGAGAATGTAATCCACATTAGTGGAATTCTCCATTATCTTCTTCAAAAGATTCTTCATCCCTGAAATGATATCTTCTTTGTCGTTCGCTCCCACTTTGTCTAATGTAATTCCAAAACGAAAAACACTAATGTCTAATCACAAAAGAACAGAATGCCTAGTTCTTTTATTAATCATCAAGTGCCGTACATTTGACATAAATTCTCAAATATGAAAATATATTATTCACTTATTTTATTAAAAAAAAGGTTTTTTAATTATATAAAACCAATAATAATTGAAAATTCTTTTATTTTTTAATTTTAAAAAATAGAACAAAGCTTAAAAGAGGACAATACGTCATTACAGTTGTTGTACACCAAATTCCTCAAAGATGAAAGAACATGGACGCTATGCCGTGCCGGTTCAACCAAAACTAGTCTAGCAAAAGTTGGGGCCACATATTACCTTTCAGTTTCCGAGAAGTCATCATCTTACATGGCCAACAACCTAACCTCTTTTGTTTGTTTCTGTTATTTTTATGTTACAGCGCCATAAATCGGGAGTCAGAAGGACGCTGCATATTTTATTACTTTACTTTTAAAAATAAAAGAAACACATTTGAAGAACCTTTAAGATGATAATTATTTCTTCAATCACAAGCGGTGGAGTGCTGTTGGAAAGGTAAAGCAATTGACTATGATAAATAATATAAAGCACTAGAGAATAACCAAGTCTTTAATTTCAGTTGCCACTCTTTTTCTTCATTAATCCTCCAAAAGCATAAGATTGAATTTTTAAATAAATATAAACCACTCGAAAGTATACTCCTTCCTAAATCAATCACATTTTAATATGAACTACTGCTCGATTGTGGGTAATCAGATATTAAAAGACTTAGTTTATGTTGTTATTTTTCTTTTAATTAATAAGCCAGTAAGAGCTGATCTTTAGTTATAATTAGGTAGTTGCAATTTCTTTTCCTATTTTTTAGCGTAGTTGTTATTTTCCAACAAAGTAAAATTTGTTTTTAAATGGTTTGAAGCACTCCGAAAAGGGACATGCAAATAAAATCCTAAAGAGCCTTTAATATGTTCTTTTCCTCCTCTCTTTTTTTTTTTCCCCTATCAAATCAGTTGATATCAGAGTTGATCACAACCATAGATACTTATAAAAAAACTAATCAAGAGGCACGAGAACATCAAGAAAATTGGTTATGCTACTATTGTGACGAAAAGTTTGTTCCAGGTCACTAGTGTGTTCGTCTATAACTATATATGATAGAAGAATCTTCTTCACTAACAATGAAGAGAATACTGTCGAGCCTGAACCGAAAAATCAAGAAGTTAAGCCTAAAATCTCTTTCCATGTAATTACTGAAACCAACCATCCCTAAACGATACTTGTATTAGGCAAGCTAAACAAAAAAAATGTGGCAGTACCTATAGATGGTGGTAGCACTCGTAACTTCATTAACTAAGCAATAGTGACTAAGTATGGGTTGTAAGTAGTTCGGGGTAAGAAGTTCCAACTCACAGTAGCTAATCAATAAAAAATAGAATGTGCTGAACAATGCCAAGCAGTCACAATAATCATCTAAGGCAAACCCATTATAATAGATTATTATGTTCTTCCCATTGCAGCATATTGGACACTTTTGGACCAATTGAGACAGACTATAAGCAGCTGAAGATTGGGGGACTCTCTTGCATTTCAAGGGTTGAGGCAACATGATATTGAAGCTTTAACAAAAAAAGGAAGGTAGTTACCTACAAGGTACGACCTTTCTCTTCCAAATTCTACTTTTTGTTAATAAACCCCCCTTTCCCCCCCAAACTCGTAACCTCTTGAAATTGGCCACCTCTTATACGAATTCAAACAAGTGTTTGAATCATCGAACTGCCTACCACTAAAACAATCATATGATCACCACATTCCCTTTCATCCAAAAAACAGAAATAGAAAAGATGGTGATTTCTTTTTGCAATATAATAAATAAGGTTTAGTAATAGTCCATTCTCATCATTAGTTCTATTAGTAAAGAAAGCAAATGGGGATTGACGATTTTGTGTTGACTATCAAGCTTTAAATAAGATAACAGTCAAGTACAAATAACTAATTTCGGTGATTGATGAGTTGCATAGCTCCTGATGAGCTGCATGGAGCCAATTCTTCTCCAAATTGGATTTATAGGCAGGTTATTATCATATCAGTGTACCAGAGGAAGATATTCCAAAGATAGAATTTTGGACCTATAAAGGGCATTGTGAGTTTGTGGTGATGCGTTTGATGGCACCAATAGCCCAAAAACATTCCAAAGCCTTATGAATGACCTTTTTGTCCTTACAGTGGAAGTTTATGTTGGTTTTCTTTGATGACATTGTCATATATACAAGGACATGGGAAGAGCACCTTTCATATCTTCAAATTGTACTCAACATTTTATCTACTAATCGTTTGTTTGACAAAGAATCAAAATACAGGTTTGGTGTTTCACAAGTTGACTACTTGGGCCATATTTTTTCTGAATAAGGTGTAGCGGTTGACTATGCAAAATTGCAAGCAATTATTGAATGGCTAACACCAACAAAATCAAAAAGTGTTCATGGATTTCTCGAATTAGCAGGATATTATAAGAAATTTATTTGTCATTTTTAAAATATTGCTGCCCTATAACCTAATCTTGTCAGAGGAATTAATTAGTAAAAATGATATTGAAACTGACATCTTTAAAATAACTTATAATGTGAATTCCAACAACATTGAAATGGACATCTTTAAAATAAATTATTTTAATTTATAAGTATGACTTATGCAATCTTATGTGAATTTATAAGTATGATTGTGTAATTTTAAAGTGCTTATGGAAGAATGCAAGCATTTGTTATAATTTTTTCGTTAACACAAGTTGACAATACGATAATATTTTATAACATAATTTTTTTAAAATATAGAAGTGAAAATGTGGGTTAAAATATAATTATGTTAATTTGGTCGCGATATTTTAAAAAGAATACGATATAAGATGCAAATATGACAATATAAGTGTTTATATACGTGAAGATGCAAAATTTTATGATCCAAAATACATCGTTCTTACAACAAACAACTTGATTTAAAGACACTTTTGGTAGAGTTTAGTTCCTAAAAATTATTGTAGCTATATTTAAAATAGGTTCATTCATATAAGAGAAAAAAATGATTGTAAACTTGTGCTACTTAAAAGTCACATTTTAATATATTTTATTTTTTATTTTAATAAAAAGTGGAAATATATGAATTTTTTTTGAAGAAAATATAATAGTATTAAAAACGACGAGAATAAATCTCAAACAACACATCAGGCATATCAACCTATAAATGAAACCTGCCATGGCGAATAGAGTCACGTGCTAGCAGGTGGGCACACCTATTATCTTGACGCCTAATCCAAAAACCTTAATATCTAGCCTAGAAACAAAATGGCCTTACAATCAGACATAATCAAACCAAAATCAGAATTATCCTCACACGAGGAATTAATAGCAAAATATAATGACTGACAATCTGTAAAAACACAACCAGGATTAAGTAAAGAATCAGAAGCATAATGTAAACAATGCCTCAAAGCAAGGGCCTCCGCAACTGCCGCTTGATGACCACCTTCCTCATAGCCAGAAATATCCAAAGAAAAGTTGTCTTCTGCATCTTCTATAGCCAAACCAAAACTCACAAAATCCATAGCTTCAAAAATAGCACCATCAACATATGCAAGCCAAGATGCTTGGTGGTGTACTTATGCCAACCGAACTAGAGCCACACCAGTATAGACTCTTGTCGTGGGTGCCTGCAATGTTGAAGAAGCATTCTTGAATTCCTCCAGTATAAGGTGAGCTGACTGTGTAATATGTAAGGGATTTGGCCTGGTATTGGACCATAGTTTTGCATTTCTTGCCACCCAAAGTTTCCATGCCACCGTAGCAACAAATTCGGCCCTCCGCTTGCCTAAGGAAGAGAAGATTTGCAAAAATATATCCTAAAAAGATAAATTCACATTAGTGAAATTAAATCCGACTAGCCTCCAAACGTCTTTGGCAACACAACACTTGACAAACGCATGGTCCACATTTTCCTCATCATGGCAGAACAAATATTCTAAGAGAACATTAATCCCACGCTTTGTCAAATTATCCCTAGTAGGGAGCACGTTGTGACCCAAACGCCACATAAAATCCCGGACCTTTGGTGGAACATCAAGCTTTCATAAGTGCTTCCATAACACACCAACACCCCTATCCCACCACCATTTCTGAATAAACAGTAAGTTATATAATAAGCAGTTTTGACCGTATAGAAACCTTTTCGATCAAAATGCCACACTAACTTATCCTGTTGTACACGAAGACTCAAAGAAATGCTCAAAATTCGTCTCATATCATTAATTGAAAACAAATTCATAAGCTTTGGAACATCCCACTTTTGTTCGCCTGCAACAAAAAGATCGCAAACCCGCAAAGCATCATGGATAAGAAGAGAACCATCCTCCACATAAAAATTACCCTCACGGGGAATCCAAGGGTCCCTATTCACATAAATACTACGCCTATCACCAACCCTCCATTTTACCCCTTGCTTCAACACCTGTTTAGAGAACAAGACACTCTTCCAAACAAAATTACACCCAGAGTGCGGAGTAGCGGATAAAAATTCTCCTCTTGGGAAATATTTAGCTTTGAAGACATTGTATACGAGAGTATTGGTATTAGTCAACAACCTCCACCCTTGTTTCCTTAGCAAAGCAGTGTTAAAACATCTCAGGTCTCGGAATCCCATTCCACCCTATTCCACCATCAGACTTCTTACAGCACATACAATCCCATGCAAGCCAATTAATACCCCCATGATCCCGCTTGCCGTTCCACTAATACTTATTAAACATTACTTGTAGCTCATTACACACAGACATAGGTAACAAAAACACATTCATGCAATTAGCTTGAATTGCCTGTGCAACAGATTTAATTAAAATTTCACGGCCAACTCTAGACAGAGAACGATTATTTCAGTTATTCATTCTCTTCCACACCCTATCTTTTAAAAAAGAAAAAAAATCTGTTTTTTAGTCCGTCCAATTAATGAAGGCAATCCCAAATAATTATTATCACTAATAGGAAGAGTAACATGGAGTAACCCAGAAATAGCATTTGTTTCATTCTCAAGAATAGAGGGATTACAAAGAATGCCAGACTTTTTGAGATTAATAGACTGACCTGAAGCTGCCTCATAAGTACCTAGAATAGCTTTAATTTCTGAAGCCTCCTGAATATTACTCTCAAAAAAGAGAAGTGAGTCATCCACAAAGAAAATATGAGAAATCCTCAGACACCCATTACCAGCCCGAACACCATGAATCAAACCCCTATGCTCTGCATCTTTAAGTAAAATTGAAAAGCCCTCGGTCACAAATAGAAACAAATATGGGGAGAGATGATCCCCTTGTCGTAAACCCCGAGAAGGAACAATCGGCCTCACTTGCTTATCATTTACACTAATTTTATAATCAATTTCCACAAAGCACATTTTCATCCAATTCAACCAAACTGGATCAAAACCTAGAGCAACAATCATATCACACAAATATTCCCAATTAACACGGTCATAAGCTTTAGCAATATCAATTTTAAAAGCACGTGCACCATTGTGACCCCTAGCACGACTCTTTAAACTGTGAATAGTCTCATATGCCACCATAAAATTATTTGTAATCAGACAACCCGGAATAAAAGCAGATTGATTCTTAGAAATCAACTTACGAAGAACATGTTTCAATCTATTGGCAAGAGTCTTTGACATAATTTTATAAAGCACATTGCATAGAGTGATAGGTCTAAAATCCTTAACTGATACTGGATTCTCACACTTAGGAATTAGAACAATCAAAGTTGCAGTTAAAGATTGAAGGAGGGTACCTTGAGAAAGCCATAATCGACAACTATCAGAAATATCCTTGCCCATTAAGTTCCAGTTCTTTTGAAAGAAATTCGGATTCAACCCATCCGGTCCTGGCGCTTTATCTGGGTTCATTTGAAAAAGGATAGTTCGAAATTCGTCATCCGAAAACGGCCTTGTGAGTGCTACATTATCATCAGGACTAACCAATGGTTGTACCAATCCAATAATATGATGATGATTAGAGGCGACAGTGCTTTGGAAAAGGTCACCAAAATAATCCCTCACTAAAGTTTGAATCCCATCTTCACTGTGAACCCAAGAACCCGAGGCATCTCGAAGTTTGTCGATCCGGTTGCCTCGCCTTCTAGCCTTGATACTATTATGAAAATACTTCGAATTCTTGTCCCTATTTTGTAGCCAGAAAACTTTAGCTTGTTGCTGCAATCTGATCTCATCCTCGACCAAGAAAATATTCCATTGTTCCTTCAGATTTCGAATAGTGAGACTATCCAAATTATCAATTTCCGATTCAAGTTTCTATTGAACAATCTTCTGCTTCCACCACAAGTGATTTCGTTCCTTCCCCCATGCCTGAACATCATCAATCACCTTATTTTTTCTAATAATAAAGTCATCATTTACCGAGCCATGCCAGGAACGCAACACAATGGCAAAAAAATCATTATCTAATAACCATGAATTATCAAACCTGAAGTTGTGATTTGTGTAGCCAAGAGAGCCATTAGTATCGACCAAAAGAGAAGAGTGGTCAGAAACAGGAGCCACCAAATTAATACTCACAACATTCTGAAAAAGGGAATTCGAAGACGGCGTAGCACAAGCTCTGTCCAGTTTCTCCCTTACCCGATCTTGCGAAGTCTCCCTGTACACATACGTAAACATAGAGCCTATTGTGACGATATCGGACAAATTAGAGTCCATTAACGCTTCACGAAAACCATTAATCAAAAAGTTTGCACGAGGCGGCCACCGTCTTTCTCAAAATCAGCTGCAATATGATTACAATCACCGGCGCATAACCACGGAAGACGACTCCTGGCAGCAAGGGATCTCAATAAATTCCATGAGTCCCTCCTTCTAATACTTTCAGGATATCCATAAAAACCTATAAACCTCCAAGTGCACACATAACTTTGAATTTCACAATCAATGAAATTATGAGAATAACTTTAAATTGATAACTGTACAGAATTACTCCACATAATGGAGAGACCACCCCAATGCCAATACTGTCCACTGACAAGCAATAATCAAAGCAAAAAAAAGAACTTAAAGCTTCCATCCTAACACCATGAACTTTTGTTTCAGAAATAAAAACAATTGCTGGCCTATGACGTAAAATCATATCCTTCAATGCTCTAACTACCCGAGGATTACCTGCACCTTGGCAGTTCCACACTAAGAGCCTCATGGTCGTCAGTCGACCTTCGTATTGGAAGCTTCGACCGTTTGATTCTTTGTGTTACCCCCTGCTAAATCTTTGGTTGCAGAAATAGAAGGGGTTGAAGTGGTATGTTTGATACGAAGCCTCTTCTTAGGATCAGTTGGTTCATCCATAGGGTCTTCTTCCTCAGGCCCATTGGACTCTTGGCCCACATTTTGCCGACCTGTGTCCATTTCGCCAGTAGTAGAAGATGTATCATCAAATTTCTTATCAAAATTCAAATTCTCGCAAAGGAAGGAATTTCGAAAATTTTGGGATGGTAACACACCATGATTTCTGTCCGCCAAGCCCCCAGATTTTGGAACTCCCAAAAACAATAGTACCCATCATGTCCGATCTCAGCCATGAACTCGTCAGACGCTGCGTTCGCCGGCCAGTCACCCTCAGACTTTCATCCCACATTGGCTTTAACTCTTCTCTCTTGTGATGAAGGAGTAAATCATAGAAAGAATCATTATGCCCAGCTTCCCACAGAGGAAACAAAAAATAAAAATCCTTTCATAAGAAAACATGGCATAAAAAACTGATCCGTCAGGGTCAACAATCTTCTTCTTTTTACGAAGCGGTTTCATGGTATCAATCCAAACCCTAATCCGCATCACATATTTGTCGTTATCATCCTTTCGAACAGTAAGGTCATATTCAATAAAAGTGCCAATAAAATCTCCCAATCCTTTGGCAACCAATTCATTCATATAACCAGGTCTAAGCTTACGAATCACCACCCAAAGTTCAGTAAAAATAAGAGGTATATGAAGAGGACCCTCACCAGGTTTGATTCTGCTAAGGAGCAGCAAGTGTCTATTAAACAACCAAGGAGTGCCATCCAGAACCCTATTCATATCCACATCCGCATAGAAACGAAATAAGATGCATTTTGCACCTAGATCAGAAATGGAAAATTCGGCGAGAGGATGCCATAAATTAGCAAGTTTCTCCTTCATGGACACAAAGTTGATTCGATTGTACGTTAAGAACATACCAACCATACAAAGATCAAAAGTCGATTGGCTAGTAGCAGGAGAATGAGAAATAGCCAAGCTTTCATCTTCCTCGTCAGACAAAATCAATTGGTGGAAGCCGGTTTCCATGAAGAAAACCCTAGAAAAGATGAAAACGAGAGGACTCATGCACTAGGCATACAAATTACAAGTATATATGATATTTATATAGTGATTGAATAATATATTCAATTGCTTATTATTTTCAACGCCGTAGCCATGCAAATTAACTTAGACTTGTTAAGATTAATTTAGAAACAATAGATTTAGAAGTGTTTAATCTTTTATAATTTTTTAATTTAATGCTAAACGTTCCAAAATTTTAAATTTTGAGTCTAATCTTTTAAAATTCGTACAAATCAAATTAAAATGTTATTTTTATTAAGACGACTAATACATTAATGAAGTCGTTATAAAAGTAAAGATAACTTTTTTGCCCTGATTTATATAAATTTTTAAAAATTGATCATTAAATTAATTTTTTATAAAGATTGATATTAAATTAAGCAATTTTTTTAAATTTGTTATATCATTTTTTTATTGTTCTTGTATATAGTCTTTCATACTATTTTATTATTGCTTCAAATTATTTCCAAATAAAATAAAAAATTAATTATTTCTAATGATTGTTTTTCTTTACGTATTATATATGCCGATGAAGCGCCTAGTCAAGTTTACCTTCACATTCCACGGATTAGAAACTTAGGTCTTGATTGGACCGTTACATTTGCCTACACGCCATGTGTCTGAGCTGGTGTGGCGCGATAATGATAGTTATCTTGTGATTTTAAAATAGAGATAAGACCCACGCAGGTCGTGGTAGCGTCATTTTAAAATTTGTGAGGGAGAATTTTGTCGTCCTATAAGGGTTTAATTTAACTCGAATTTGGATTAATCGATTATTCATGTGACACCAAATACTGAATGACTTGATAAAAAGTTTAAAATAGAAATAAGTACAATATATATAACATATTTTATCAATTAAATAAATTATCATTATTGATATACGAGGTTGAGCTGGCACCCTCAAAGGCTTAATATTCAAACCCTCACTTAATTGAGACAAGATTAAAAATTTTGTAAATATAATAAAATATTTTGGAATTTAATTAAAATGCTAAAATGAATCAATCTACATATTTAAATCTCATATAATTAAAAATTATTTAAAAATAAATATTAAATTATAAAAAATTAAAAAAAATCAATTCTCAATTAAATCCTTCTCTATAAAAGCAGCTACTCCAGCGCACAGTGTTAAGCAAGCTCGTTGTGCAATCTTTCCTTCCTCTCACTAACTTTCCCCTTATTAACTGCTCAATTTTCAAGTCTTTTTTTGCTAATCTCTGTTGGTCATCATGGGGCTCAAAAGCCATGAAAGTGGGTCTTTAATGGGGGACTTCCTCCAGAACTGCGGTGGATATGCGGTGGTTGACGGAGGTTTTGCCACTGAACTTGAACGGCACGGCGCAGACCTCAACGACCCTCTCTGGAGCGCAAAATGCCTTCTCACTTCTCCTCACCTAGTCAGAAGGGTACTAAATACAACACACACACTGACACACAAACAAACAAGCAGATAATAATGTCGAAACTTGAAGCTTTTGTTTAGATGAATATTTCTCAAGCAGTACTGTCGTATGCTTCTATGTTCTTGTCCATGGTTCAGCTGTGCTTTGCAGAGGAACTGATGCTCTCTTTAGCAATCTTCCTTTATCAAATCAAATCGAGTTGTTTCTGCTTTCCTTCTTGAGTTTAATTCTGGTGATTTGGTACCAACTTTTTGCTATTTTGGGGAAATATGTTCGTTTCTTCGCTTCTTTCATTTTAAGAAAGAACCAGTAACCAGGAAATGTCCAGAATAGGAAGCAAAACCATGGAATTTGATGAATCTGATCAGCTTCATCTAATCCAAGGACATTGCCAATAGAGCCTGTCAGGAAATGGGTAGGCGAAACTGAGTTACGAAACAAAACCACGTGGCAAAAGCATGTTGTCCACCTCATGGTTTTGTTTTGTTTTATATGGTGACAAATGTCCTCAACAACTATTAATACATAGATGAGAAACTTTAGGATATAAAAGTTAAGCATAACAAGTCATTAATATTGAACATATCCGTCGAATACTTGGATTACAGCTTTAAATTTCGTAAATTGCACGGCTAAGAAATTACAGCTAGAATTTGATGATTCAGTGTTGTGCTTGACGTGACAGGTACATCTAGATTATCTGGACGCCGGTGCGAATATTATATTAACAGCATCATATCAGGTGACTTTTAATGCCACTTTTCAAACAATTGTGTGGAATCTGAAGATGTTAATCAGATCTCATATGTTATTTTGTTGTGGAAACTGAAAAGGCAACAATTCAAGGTTTCGAGGCAAAAGGGTTGTCGAGAGAAGAGGCTGAATCGTTGCTCAGGAGAAGTGTTGAAATAGCCTGTGAGGCAAGGGAGATGTACTATGACAAGTTCACCAAAGCTTCGTGGGATTATACCGAAAATGGCAGTGTCTCAAGACGCCCCGTTCTGGTTGCTGCTTCAATTGGCAGCTATGGTGCTTATTTGGCTGATGGGTCCGAATATACGTAAGTGATTTACCAGAATACATACAATGTATAGATTTCACTTACAAAAACAGGTTAAATATGTTAATACTAACTGCTTTGAAGAGTTGATTTGAGTATTTTCATAGCCATTTGTTGTTGTTGCTTTATTTTAGTGGGAACTATGGAGAGGGAGTTTCTCTGGCGACACTGAAGGATTTTCACCGGAGAAGGTTACAGATTCTGGCCACTTCTGCCGCTGACTTAATTGCATTTGAAACTACTCCAAACAAGCTTGAAGCCAAGGTGCAAACCTACACTTCATTCGCTAGTAAAATCACTCATAGATGCTTACAAGACCTGTACATATTTGGAGTTAACTCGCATTCTAAATTTTTCTGCAAAATTTTTGACTGGTCGATAGAATTATAGAGACGAAACAAATGTTGATAACAGGAACACTTGATATGCCACCAAACATAACTTCATCGTTGGGGTATGCATAAAAGAGACCGTCTTTTAGTTCGTTTTAAGCCATTTTAGGGAAATTCCTGCTCTGCTGTTAACTTGTTCTTACAAACGTGTTATTAGGCATATGCTGAGCTCCTTGAGGAAGAAGACATAAGTGTTCCGGCATGGATTTCCTTCAGCTGTAAGGATGCCGATAATGTTGTTAGTGGTGAATCTGTGATGGAGTGCGCCTCCGTTGCAGATTCTTGCAAGCAAGTTGTTGCTGTTGGCATCAACTGTACTGCGCCTAGACATGTTCATGGACTTATCCTCTCCATTCGAAAAGTAAGCTTCCAAACACTTTTTAATCATGTGTTCCGTGCTTTTTAGTAGCAGTTTTTGCTTACCAAGTTATTTAACAGGTAACAGATAAGCCAGTAGTTGTATATCCAAACAGTGGAGAGACCTATAATGCTGAAACGAAGCAATGGGTGGTAAGTGTATCCTCCATAAGAAATAATAATAATAAATTTAAATAAAATTTGGAAACTCTAAATATTTAGATTTTTCAAAAACCTAAAATTACAAAAGATTGACATAATCTCAAACCATTATTAGCCATAATTTACTGTGTTGCATTCTGCAGAAATCAAGTGGAGTAGTGGATGAAGATTTCGTATCATACATTAGAAAGTGGCAGGAGGCAGGAGCATGTGTGTTCGGTGGATGTTGCAGAACTACTCCAATGACTATCAAAGCTATAAGCAGAGTCCTGTCAAAATCTTTGCCTCTCTAACTCTTAATCCTTAAAATGAAGAATCAAATTCTGAGAATGAGAATTTGACCTTTCTTTGATCACGATCCTTGTAATCTTATTCGGTGTGAATAAATGCAACATGATCGTCTCGTCTTGTACTCGTCGTTGCAAGTCCCGAAACAGCAATTTCAGTTGTAAAATTCTCCGAACATTAAAAAAAAAATTTAAAATGGAGAGAGTAGTTAATATATAAAATTAATTAAGTTAGTCTTAGATAATAGTTTAAGCTATTGTGGTAAAATAATCACTTAATATGATATCCGAGCTTTTGTGATTAAGTAGTTGTGAATTTAAATCTTACTACTCACCTATTATTCAGCACAAGATAGAATAAGTATGTGTAAGTTTTAAGTCTAAAGAGCTTTCACTTAAAGGGTATGTTAATGAATATATAAAATTAATTAAATTGACCTTATACAAGAATTTAAGCTATTGTGATCAAACAGTTATTTAATATAATAACATTTTAAAATTGTTAAATTTTAATTTAAAATATGTAAATCAAAATGTATTTTGTTGTGTCGGCTACGTTCAAAATGTACTCCATTCTAATTTTTAAAACATCTCAATACGTTACGAGAATTGATATATCTGGATCATGAATTTACTCGAGAGAAGCCCCATGGCCACCTCGTTCAACTCTGCACTGAACAACCGAGCATGTAGCATTTCCTCTACTTTCTTCGTCTCAAAGAGGAGGAAAATACTTTCTCGAGAAAATTATGACGGGAAAACACCAAATTCACACGGTTTTACGGATGTTCCTGTCTTCAAAATCTGCAAAATTAAATCACTCACCAACCAAATTCCTGTGCACCAGTAATGAATTGACCCAAATTCCTGATCCTCGCGGCTTGCCCGAGTCACCCGATCTCCCAACTTGGCTCTATGACAAGCAAAACCGAGAAAATGCGGGCCCAGATAGTGATGATTTCGTTATTCCTTCTCTTGCCAAATGGGTTGAGAGTCATGACCTTAGCACCCACGAAGAGTTGGTTAGTGACACGCCATCAGAAGAGAATGTTAGTGATATCAGTAAACTGAGTTCTGTTCTCAAAAACCAATACCCATCAGAGGATAGTGTTGTTCAGGCATTGAATGGCAGCGGTATTCAACCAACAAACGATTTGGTTTCGCAACTTTTGAGAAGGTTTAGTGGGAGCTTGAGTGTGTGTTACGGCGTTTTCATCTGGGCAAAAAATCAAACAGGTTATCGGCATACTCCTGAGTTATACAACTTGATGGTTGATGTATTGGGGAGGCACAGGGAGTTTAATCGCATGTGGGATTTCGTTAAGGAAATGGCTGAGATAGAAGGGCATGTTTCACTGGTGACAATGACTAAGGTTATGAGGCGGCTTGCCAAGGCTGGCAATTATGATGATGCCATTGAGGCTTTTAGAGGTGTGGAGATGTTCGGTGTAACGAAGGACATTGGGGCCTTGAATCTTCTAATGGATGCATTGGTTAAGGAACGTAGCGTTGAGCACGCTCACCTTGTGGCTTTGGAGTTCAAGTCTTCCATACCCTTGAATTCTGATAGCTACAATATTTTGATTCATGGGTACTGCAAAGCAAGACTATTTGTTGAAGCTCGAAGGACTATGGATGAAATGGAGAAACAAGGGTTTCGTCCCTGTGCTGTTTCCTATACTAGTTTTATTGAAGCATATAGTAAAGAGAAAGACTTTCGAAATGTTGATGCCATATTAGAGGAGATGAGACAGAGAGGCTGCAAGCCTAATGCAATAACATATACAATCATTATGCACGCTTTAGGGAAAGCTAGGCATGTAAAAGCAGCTATGGAAGTGTATGAGAAGATGAAAACAGAAGGTTGTGAGTTTGATGCTTCGTTTTACAGTTCTTTGCTCTTCATTCTATGCAGGTGTGGAAGGGTTAAAGATGCTTGGGATGTTTTCGAAGATATGGAAAACCAAGGAGTTTCTAAGGACTGCCTGACTTACAATACAATGATTGCTTGTGCTTGTGCACGTTCACAGGAAGAGAATGCTTTGAAATTGCTCAAAGGAATGGAGGATGATTCATGCAAGCCAAATGTTGACACTTATGCGCCTTTGTTGAAGTTGTTTTGCAGGAAGAAGAGAATGAAAATGCTCAAGTTTCTGTTGAGTCACATGTTTAACAATGATGTGAACATTGATCTTGGAACATATGCTCTCTTGATCCGTGAACTTTGCATATGTGGGAAACTTGAGGTGGCCTGCTCCTTCTTTGATGAACTAATATTGAAGGGAATGGTTCCTTGGGATAGCACATACAAGATATTGGTTGAGAAGCTTGAATTGAAGGGTATGGCAGAAACAAAGCAAAAAGTTGAGAAGTTGATGTTAGTAGCAAAAGAACAGAACAAGCTATAGTTCTTGCTTGTCGGTGTATTTGTTTCTCTTCCCTCCAATCTGGAATGGATGACTTATGTTTATATTCTCGTTCTCTGCAATGAAACCTTGTATATGCGAGTTGTCTGCAATCCAATGTGATCAACCCATCTCTATAACTTTGCTCATCTCTATACTACTTTGTGTTCCTTGGGATCATTTTCATCTAGTTGAAGCAGCTTCTGAAATGGCCGTGTAAGTCATCAACTGACATATGACTTAAAAGCTCGACCAACAAAGAAAAACCTATATAATAGTCCCCGGATTAGATCACCTGTTCCACTTTTACTGTTTCAATCCTGTTCCAAGTTATCTTATCCTTACATTTATATGAGACCTACATAAATATGTAGCTGAGATAAGTTAAAACAATGTTAAAACAGCAACAACATCCACCTCTCCAAGGTTGCCTATTTATGGAATTGAGTAACTATCATTAATTAGACGTAACCAATTTTAATTAGACACAATTAGATATAATGATTACCTATGATTTATTATTACAAAAATAACGGTAATAAATAATTAGACATGACCAAATTTAACTCATCACAGTGAAGAGTTTTGGTAAAACTAATAATACGTCAACGACTTTAATGGGCTTTTCCCCCTATAAAATGTTTTCAACGAAGGCCTAAAAAGAGCAGCCCAATAAATGACATGAAATGAGACATAGACATGAAACAGATCAATTCCTAAAAAAATGAAGATGTTTCGATTTTAATTTTAAAATTTACAAAATAAAATAATTAAATTCAAGCTCGATTTGAAGTATAATCAGCTCAACCTGATTTGGTGATTTGAATGAAGTCGAGTTCAGTTGCCATCCTTAAGCATAAAGTCCAGATTGATTTCTTACAAGAAGAATACATTGGATAAGTCTCATAGCATACGTATGTGTTTGGAGAGTGACATGACAGAGACAAATGAAGCTCATTAACACACCGTGTTCCTGTACACCAACTTGAGGACCTAGACCTGGAGTGTGGAGGTCACGGATGACCTGGAGTAGAAAGGAACGTCGTCGTCGGTGAGCTTGCTCCGTAGAAATTCACAACATAACTCATTTAAAAGTGTTTTATTTTGTAATTTTTTTAATTCAATATTAAGTTTTTAGATTTTTAATTCAGTGATCTATTTTCTAAAACTTTAATAATTCAGATTAAAACTTCAGTTTTTATTAATACGGCTAATAAATAAATATATGTAATTTTTAATAGACATTTTACATCACCAAAATAATTTTTTAATTAAATTATTATTTTTTTAAAATTAATCACTTAATTAAAATTTTTAAAAACTTGCGTGCTGAATAAAATTGAGAGGAAAGCAGCCTATAAAACTTTTTGTTATAGATTACGAGATTTGATGATGTAATTGAACACCTGGAAAGTCTACATAAAAATGGAGCCACCACACTTCACTCCCACCACACTGCACAAAGGCAAAGTGAGTGGTACGGGGCGAGTGAGTCGACCCCATTGCCCTCCCAAAGTCATTAGCCTCTTCTTATCATGTCATAACGTCTACATCTGTATTTATTGCCAACATTTATGTCGCCATTCAAGATCTCAGAATTCAGATTTTAAAAAAAATTAACAAAATATTCAAATATACATTATTTTCAATTATGTATTTATTAAGTATTTTCTTTTCTCTTTTACGGAAAGGTTTTTTAATTATTAATTAGATGTTGCATCGGAAGGATAATTAAAGAGAAAGTGACCTTCCAAATCTACTCGATTCACTATTATCCTTTTAAGTAATACACATATTCAAATCTTTATTTTAGTAATTCTTATATCACACGCTCAAAAAAATAAATAAATAATAGCAAGAAAGTTTTTTTTTTTTTTTTTAGAGGACATGAATAGGTATAGGTATGTGTTGATTGAGCACTCTAAGGTCTAGGTTCTCGATTCCCAAATGGGATTGTTATCCTATTTAATTCATTCTAGTATGTAGCTAGGGTGGTCCTATTTCAATTAACAAACATTCTTATAAGCCTTTAGCCATTAAATTATTAGGGGACATATATGGTCTTTTTCTTTTTTTAGTGAGAAAAATAATGAAAATATAAAATGCAGTTTTCATAAAATTATTTGTGTTTTTTAATATTTATTTAATTAATTAACGATGTAAAATTAAATGACAAATTTAATTTAAATGATATTAACAATGATATGACATTTGTGTATATCATCGTCGTCATGGAGTGGGCTCGTAAATTCTTAAGGACTTTCATGCACGCACGTCTGGTTGCTTGGGGTGTCACTACTCACCGTGAACAAGTTCAATCACCAAAAAGCTATTTCGTGATGATACATTCCACCAACTTTCCATACTCTCAATTTTAAGTATTTACTCACCTCTTTACTAAATAATGTTGGTAAAAACTCTAAGGATATGTCTTATGTTCTATAACAAAAGAAGCAAGAACCAAAGTTAGAGTTTCAAAATATGCTTAGTGGGAAAAAGAGAAGAAGACCTAAAACTCATACTTCAGCCTTAAAACGCACAGAAAACATAACTTTTCATTTTCTTTTCTCCTTATATAGAAATTTCACTTGCATTGCACCGTTAAAAGAGAGAATGTAAAGAAGTAAAGTCCATCGAGAAAAAGCAAGAAGAAAACAGACCTTAAAGGGGAAAAATCAAAATGGAAATAGCTTAGCTCCTTCCCTTCTCCTTCCCTTCCCTTCCCTTCCCTTGCATCGCTTTTGACTGCCTCGTAACTCTTGAGAGGGATTTCACCGTCCTCATAAGTCGTAAAGCAAGACATAGTTTAGGAAACCAAGGCCATAAAGAGACAAAAGCAAAGATCTTGTGAGCTTCCTTTTTGTTTTTGACCCATCAAACACATGTCTTATTTGATCATGAAAATTAAAATACAAAATATGTCTTACTCGCACCTCACATGTGATTTGTCGACTCGTTTTGTCCACAACCTGTGGAATTTATAGATCTAGTTATGAATGCCTTTTTTTTTCTTTCCCTTCTTTGTATTAACTATTCTTTTTTCATTTATATATAAAATAAGACTTTCTTATTATTTCTTATCTTAGACAATTGGGAAATTAATAAATTTGAGTACGTTTTTAGATTCACAAAAAGGAGACATATTCCCATCAAACACTGCCCTCCGTTGAAATTGATGGTGTCAATGTCTAAATGATACTCTCGTAGACTTAAATTCCCACATGCATTTTTTAAAATATTTTTATAAAGACTCTATCGAAGATTCAAAAGGAATTATATATAGCATTTTGGGGTCTAAAGATTCTCCTATTTTTGTGACCTAATTTTGAGTCCGCAGGTAAGTGGTCCATATGTAACTTCGTATGAATAAGACATGCAAAAATGGTGATCATCATTCATGGCTCATGTACAGCTTTCGATCCCAACGGGCAGAATATCCATAATTTATATGTTCCGAGATATACCCATTTGAGGGAATTATGCCATTCTTTTCTTAGAGATGCGTTTAGAATCTTTAACTTTAAGATTTAGTTGAAATCGGGTGTATCAAATTTCACATGGGAATTTCAATTATTAGAATAAAACTAAATATAATCTTAGAATTGTGATCTTATATCAATTACTTATAAATTTTAAGTACCCGGAAATAAAATTGCATTGAGTTATGGTTAATAGTAGATCCTAACCTATGGTACGACAACGAAGATGAGGAACATAGAACGAAAAAGATTTAGATATTGATCGTTGGTAAAGTATAAAGAATGTACTCTATTCTTTATAAAGACGTTCTACCAATTATTGATAGGTAGATTCTCGTTACTAATATAACAACAACATCAATTTGATACAAATTTTACTTATATGTAGTATTAAGAGAAGTTTGTTAATAAACAGTCTTATCCTTAACTAGTAGAATGATTATAATCACTAATCATGTATTTATATTCTTAAATATATTGTTGCTTTTGGTGAAATTATTTTTTTAGGAATTTTTAATTTAATGGATTAAAATTAAAGTTGAATTAAGAAAAATTATAATATAATATGATTAATCATAAATAAAGAGACATTAAATATCATAAATATTACTTTGATCGATCTGTATCATTTAACTTCACAATTAAAAGTATTATTTGTGAATTATATAATTATAGATTAAAAAACTACATGTTAACTTCATAGAGCTAACATTATACTTCACTAAAAACTTACCAAGTTATTCGAATGGAGTTGAATTTTTAGGAAGAAATATATTTGTGGAGAATCTCTAGAAAAACCCTACTTCATACAATGAGGCAGAGATGATATTAAGCATCTATACTTCACTTTCTTTCTTTTTTATAATCATGTTCTGATTGAATCAGAACCCATGGCTTCCATTAGATACCAAAGAAGATACACAACCCTGTCAAAGGGGAGAAACATTGCACAGTAGTAGGGACCAACCCCACTTCTTTTTGCCTTCTTTAGATATCTAATAATCAAACTATGGCCCATTGTTCTTTAGTTTTCTTTGATGTACAAGGCGTCACTTTTTACAACTTCTCTTTGGTTTATTCAATGTTGGCTTTTCAAACCTTATTGCTTGAAATGATTTCGTTAGACCCACAACTGGGAGAGAATAAGCAAAATTCGAACACGTTTAGTTTTTATTTCTAATTTCCTCGAGAAAAAAATAAAAGAAAAAAAAAACACAGTCACTTACCATTTTCATGTTTGCAATTGATAAGGTGTTGATTAGATAACCTTTGATTGGAACCAAATGGAATCCACTCATGACACTCCTTACCTAGTTGAGATTCTATTTTCTATATTTCAACATTCAACCCCGTTGCTTCTACATTCAAGATAAAAATTTGAAAATCTTTGGAAATTATTTTAATATAATTTTGAGAATTATAATGTTGGAAGAGGGTATATAAAAGTTTTGTTCATTATTGAAAGGCCTAACTCGCCTCCAAAAATTAATTTGAGAGGGGAGGTTTACACACAATGATTGAATGCACTTACATTTGTCCGATGTAGGATTCTTGACACACCCCTTTAATCCAAAGCAGGGCTGAACATCTGCTAGACATATTGGATAAAGGAACAGAACCGAGCACTACCTTAAACCATTGAGACAAACGGGTTCTGATATTATGTTAAAAGATATAACTCATCCCTAAAAGTTTGCTTGAGAGGGAAGGTTTGAACACTATTATAAATGACTGAATGTACCCACACTTGTCAGATATGAGATTATTGACATTCATATTACTTAAATTTATTTCAGGTTATAAGTTTGAATTTCTTTTGAATTTTAATAAAAATAATTATTTAAATACAATTTATACTAAAATTATATGGTTTAATTTATTATTATTATTTACCTCTTTATAGTATTAATTAATTATTATATACATCTTACTGCCATATTTGTTAATTCTAAAACAATACGGTATTATAATTTGATAAATTTAATATTGTCTTTTTAAGGTTAAAAAAAAGGATGAAATATGATAAATGAAATTAATTTACGTGATAAATAAACAATAAGTGATATTTTTAATATATAGATGTTAAAAATAAGAAAGTCAGTCCAAGCTTATCCTTGTATTAGAGTATTAAACGGAACAAGGACATAAACACCGATGCAAGCTTGAAAAAACAATCCACCTCCATTTAAGGTGCAAGTGAGTTTCCTTTTTCCTTTTCCAAGGAATAAAGTGAAAGCAGACACAATGTCGTGGGACAACTGGTTGTGTATATAGATGACACCTCCGTGGAAACCTTAATCATCTCTATTTGGGACCAAACTTCCAGCAAATTCCAATCAAAACCACACTTGATTAGGCTAACGCACCAAAAAGCATTTTCCATTTGGAATGTGTGAACGTTGGAGATTATCCAACAAAGATTAACGAATTTAATCCTAAACTTATTGCTAAATAATCATGAACAATATAAAAAAGAGTAATATTTAAATTTATTATCATAAAAAGGGTTTAAAATTTAAATTTATCCAAATAAAAAAAAAGTGGGTCTTCTTGGTTAGTCAAAAGTTTGGAAAATTAGAGAAACTTAAATGTAAATCCATTGTTGTCTTCTTTATTTAATTACGGAGAAGCCGGCCAAAAAGAAGTAGGAATCAGCGGCGGAGCACATCATCATCAAGTTAGATTCAAGAATAGATACTTTGTGTGACCATAAACTACAAGTGATTGACCTTTATATATTATTTTTTATTAAATTCAATCATTAAATTCATATTATATTCAACTTAAACTATAGAAAAGATTTCTACCAACCCTTGCCTTTGTTTTGTAGTATGGTGACAAAGGAGGCCTCACCCTCTCATTAGTAAAAACATACAATAGTTACTAAACTAAAACAAAATATTATTAATTAAAATATATTTGTTCATAAGCTAAAAACTTGAGATTCGTTATTCAAGAAGTCGTATTTAATGTTAAAAAATTGAGTTAAGAATGGTTGGAAGTTGCAGTTAAGATCACAAAACAAAAAACAAAAAATCATAAACACATAAACGAGGACAAGTGCTTTGTTCATAGGGATAAATCCAAGATTCAAAGCATAATACTATATATAATTTATGAAATTAAAAACACGAGAATGGTAAAACTCCTTTATAATTTAAGAATCTTTATAAAAATTTATTAAATTTAAAATTATTGCTTTTTTAATTTTATTTTTTTCAAAAAACTCTTTTTAAATATTTTGTTTAAAAAATGGTAAAACATTGGTAATATAAATATTAGACATGAACTAACTAGATGTTATTTAAATAATTATTCAATCAAACTCTTAAACTAGAACTGAACTAATTAAATTTGACTTAGATTAATAATTTAATAGTCAAATTTAATTAATTAAAGTTAGGTTTAAACGCTAATTTGAGTTATTATATTTAAAACACAAATAAAACATACCACAATACAAAAAGCTTCTTGTTTTGCGAAAATTAGAAGAGTGTCGTCAATATATGTAGTATTCCTTTGTATCTATTACAAAGATGATGTTTTCATTGCTCAAACCTGTAACTTTCAAGTCTAATAATTATGTCACATATTATCATTTGTTATTTTTTAACTAAATATTATGAAAGAGATGTTTTTTAAAAATTGAAAATTGAATAAAATTTTAATAAATTTTAAAAAGTAAAAATTTTATCTTCTTAAAGTGAAAAGGAGATTTATGTCTTTTAAGAAGGGGATTTATGAGGGAGTAAAATAAATCCCAAAAAAGGAAAGTTCATTGGGCAGAAAACACTTAACATTCCTTTGTCTAAGTAAAAGCATTCACTTGCCAAGAAAAGAAGATGACACAAACATCAAAGAAACCACCCAAAAAAAATAAGAAAAGAGAAAAAGAGACAAGAGATAGATAGCAACAGAAGAAAAACAGGTCATGGTAATATACTTCCACTCTATTCTTTTTTTTTCCTTCTTTAACATTTGCTTTTTCACTTTGATGGAAGACCAGTAAGGGAGGAAGGCTGGCTTTAATGGCTGAATGAATGGTGAATGTTGTCGTTTTATGAGAAGAGTACCATTGAAACGACCTGCCCGTTTTTACCATCATGTTTGTTGTTTGCCTGCCTGCCTGCCTTGAGATTTGTGGCAAACAATAAAAGAAAAGAGGGGCCTTAGACCAAGTCTTCCATGTCCTGCTTTCTCTCTCTCTGCACTTTATTCTGTTCAAATTCGATACTTTGCTGTTCACTAAGAACGAGGCTTCCTTTGTTTCAAGGACAGACATAGAGAGAGAAGCTTAATATATGTGTTCTTGTTCTTGTTCTTCTTCTCTGCCTTAAGTCTGCTTTTACTCTTTCTCTGTCTGTCTCTTTCTCTCTATATTTGTCTACCGCATTGGCTTGTTTCTACTTCAAGAATCTTGTCTCACTTCCACGCATTAAAGCTTTCGTCTTTCTTGGACTAATCCTGCTTCTTTATTCTGTGTCATTGTCTTCATATACATAACTACTGCTCGAAGAGGAAATCGAGGAGACAACCCATCTGTTCCTTGCTCCGTTTGCTAGCTTCTCAACTTCTCATTCGAAGAGGACGAGTCCCATTTGTTTACACCTCTGTTTGGTTCAAGTCTTCTGAGACCAAAGTTCGGAGCTTGTTAGCTTGTTCTTGTTTTTCATTGATCAACGGTTGATTTTGACGGCGAAATGTCAGCTACGAGGTTCTGTTTCTCGGGTTTATGAGCTCTTGGTGATATAAAGTAACGCTCAGAGATTATTAAGAAGCAGCGGAAGTGCAAGAGTTGTATGAAGGATTAGTGAAAATGAGAGATGGGAATTCCAAAAAAAGCAAGGTTTTAACTTTATTTTCATGTAAACCAGCGGGATTTGTTTCTTTTACGCTTTAATGAGCCGTCGACACAGTTTTCTGATTGTCGTTAATTGGTTTTTGTTCTTTTCTTGCTGAAGCTTTCATGGTCCAAGAAAATAGTCAGAAAGTTGTTCAATATCAAGGGCAAAAGTGAGGACTTTCAAGCTGATAATGTTTATGGAGGTTGGCATTTATTTTATTTCATTTTCTCGGCTTCTGCATGAAGATGTGATTCAAATCAAACTTGGGATTTTCAATAGAAATCTGAGACTCAAAACCTTCTTCCTACTGTGAACAATATAGCTCAATTTCTCTTCCTCTAATTAACTGCTGAGAAGACTCGGAAAAAGGAATGGAATATGCTTTCTGGTATGGTTGCTAATGACATTTTGGTTCTCAATTCGCTCTACACCCCTACCAAGTAACAGAACTGGCTTGAGTTAACTGGAGGCATTTGTTCCCTAGAAGTCCAACAGAGAAAACTTTAAGACTGTCTCAAATCTCTATTTTTCTCCCCACATGATTCTTCTCTTCTGATTTCCTGTGAACAATCTCTGTCCATTTGGATGTTAGTTACGCTTCTCTCCTGCTTTCCACTTCTAGTTCTGATTGTGATAAATATATGTTCAGGGGCAGAAGTGGAGTACAGGACTAGCTTCTCAGAGAGAGAGCCATGTACAATCAAAAAGAGCAAAACAGGTGCAAATACTTTTATCCGTTGTGTTCTTGTTGTAAACTCTCTAAATTTGGTCTCCTTCCCTTGCATCGTTCTTAATTTCCTCGATTATATGATGCAGAGAAATTTAACAGGAATCCGGAGCAAATTAGACGGGGTAGAATGAATCTTGACCATCCGCGAATCATTGATGTGCAGAACCACAGGTAATCTTGGATTTTGTTACTGCTATTGGCCTATTGTTTCTCTGTTTTATTTTAAAGGTTTTGAAGGTATTCTACTGATTGCTAATGTGTAATGGATATGGGGCAGCATTTTTGTAGGTACATGGAATGTAGGTGGAAGATCACCACCAAGTAATATGAACCTTGAAGACTGGCTTCACTCCTCGCCTCCTGCAGACATCTATGTTCTTGGGTATGATTCAGAATTTTATTATTGTCAATCCTTATGCTGTCTAATCATAATGTTTTACTTGCCAAGTAATGATTGAAGTGTTTCTATTTACTTTATTGTGATCTCAGATTTCAAGAAATAGTTCCTTTGAATGCTGGCAATATTCTTGGTGCAGAAGACAATGGCCCTGCCAAAAAATGGCTGGCTCTCATAAGGAAGACTCTAAACACTCTTCCTGGAACCAGTGGCATCAGTGGGTGCTACACACCTTCTCCTATCCCCGAGCCAATAGCAGAGATAAATGCTGATTTTGAGGGGTCTTCTCGGCGAAAAAACTCATCTTTGTTTCAACGCAGATCATTTCAGACAACTCACAGCTGGAGAATGGAGAGCGACCCATCAACTTTGCATCCACGACTTGATCGTCGATTTAGTGTTTGTGATCGGGTGATTTTTGGTCACAGGTCAAGTGACTATGATCCTGGTTATAGATGGGGTCAGAGACCCAGTGATTACTCAAGGCCGAGTGATTACTCAAGGCCTAGTGACTACTCAAGACCTAGTGATTACTCCAGATGGGGTTCATCTGATGATGATAATGGACCTGTAGAATCACCAAGTACTGTATTACACTCACCAATGTCTTATGGTGGTTCCTGCGGGGTATCCAAATCTACGGAAGATGCATATATGAGGCCAGGTCATTCGAGATACTGTTTGGTTGCACGTAAGCAAATGGTTGGCATATTCCTAACTGTATGGGTAAGGAGTGAGTTGATAGATTCTGTTAGAAACTTGAAAGTTTCTTGTGTAGGCAGAGGACTAATGGGCTATCTTGGAAATAAGGTATTGACGGATCTAGTCACGGTTGTTTAGTTGCCTTCACTTGAAATTTTATGATTGTTAGAACTGAGAGCAATTAACTAAAAGGATAAATGTTTTTCTATTTCATATGGCAGGGATCCATTTCAATCAGCATGTCCTTACATCAAACAAGCTTTTGCTTCATTTGTACTCATTTAACCTCTGGACAGAGGGAGGGTGATGAGCTGAGACGGAATGCAGATGTGTTGGAAATTCTTAAAAAGACAAGGTTTCCACGTGTGCAAAATGCGGGTGATGAGAAGTCCCCGGAGACAATCCTTGAGCATGAGTAAGAACCTTGCTGCCAATAAACTGAACTCTCACCAGTTTCTATCAGTAAATATAGGAATATGAAGTTTGTGGGATTTAAATGAAACTGTAAAATAAATCTTTGTGTTCACGTTGGAGCCATGGCTTTGGAAAAAGCATTAGCAATGATTTAGCCTTTTGTTTCTAAGACAACATGAAATAGCAAATGTTGTATGGCTCACATCCTATATCCTTTTAGTATTCTCTACTTTTTTCCCTGTCTAATATCATAACCCCACATGTTTGATGTAGCCGAGTTATATGGCTTGGTGATTTGAACTATCGTATTGCTCTCTCATATCGAACTGCTAAGGCTCTTGTTGAGATGCAAAGCTGGAGAGCATTGTTAGAGAAAGATCAGGCATGTTTACTTATCCTTTGCTTCAGCACATCTGTCAATTTAATTTTTGATTTTGAAGATCACAGACTGCTATTGTTTCTTAAAAGTAAAGTTTTCATCTGATTCGGTAATGGTTCTCTTGCAGTTACGCATAGAGCAGAGACGAGGTCGTGTTTTTGTTGGATGGAAAGAAGGGAAAATTTATTTCCCACCTACATACAAATATTCGACCAATTCAGACAGATATGCAGGCGATGATATGCACCCAAAGGAGAAACGTCGAACACCAGCTTGGTAACAGCATTTTTTTAGCTAAAAAACAAACTGAGACAGTCATAAATTTTTACTTAATGGAGCTAAAATGAGAAATTGCTAAGAACTTGAAATGCTGATTTACCAGTTCTTCTTTTGTGAAGGTGTGATAGAATTTTGTGGTATGGAGAAGGTCTGCATCAACAATCTTATGTCCGTGGAGAATCAAGATTCTCAGATCATAGGCCGGTGTATGGTGTATTTTGGGCAGAGGTTGAGTCTTGCCAAGGACGATTAAAGAGGAGCATGAGTTCTTCTCGTTCCAGGATTGAGGTTGAGGAGCTTTTGCCATATGCACACGGGTACACTGAGCTGAACTTCTTTTAGGAGAAAAGTGGCATGACGGATAGTTAGGTATGCTCTGTCGCTCTATGTATATACATTAAGTTTGCATGTATAGGTGGATGGCTCTGCCTGCTTTACCTCACTAATTCACATTGTCTAGCTGCATCAATTGTTTATGCAATATGAATTCACCTTCCGGTTGCTCAGAATTTGGTATGCTAAGGCATACTTCCTATACATTTCCTGTCAAAAGTGTGAATGGTTTCCTTAGTGTGAAGCAAATCTTTTCCCTTTTAGCACATGGATTGGGTGAATCTACACGAAAGTTCAACTGGGAAACAGAATATACACTTTTTTGCATATTGTTGAAGCGATTTATCTCATAACTTTGGAGAGTTTTCTTGAGAAAATGTTTCGGTTCTTCTTCTCCTTACGTTGAACTTGGTCCCCTGTTGCAGGCGGGAATCACTTTGAGGAATTTTTTTCCCTTTAAGGGTGATGGAGACTTTCCATTGCCCACTAACCAAAAAAAGGTTTGGTTTCCTTTCTTTTACTTTTCTTGGATTTGCTGTAGATTTTTTGTTTCTTTACATTAGCTTACCTCTCTGCCTTCTTTTCCTTTCAGGTGTAAATTTTTGTGATTTTGGCAGCTAATTAACATCACACGACATCAACACATTCCAACTATGCTCATCATGACTCGTTAGCTAATAACTTATAAAAGTTTTGGTAGGCCACCTTTACGTTATCAGTTCCGTACAGGGATTTACAGTTCTGCATTAAGATAGGTAACTACATTCTTGTTCATTACATATTATTTTCCTTCTCAATTTGCCTAGCAATGTAGTGAACCAGCTTTTCTTGTTTTCCAGGATGAAGAACTAACAGGAATTGCCAAGGAAAGTGAAAAAGACTAACTTATTGATGATTCTTTGCTAGTTTAGAAGCATTTTTTCAAGGGTCAAAACTATCATATGTAATGCTCACTTTTTTGTATTAATTTGCAAAAGTAAAGCTTGTGGATGTTCATGACCTTAAAGTCGAAAAAAGAAATATATATAACATTAAGGTTTTCAAAGTGGCTTCTTAGCAATCTGCTTCTGTTCATGGTTTCTGTTGTATTCATTTACTGGGGGTGTGAATAACAATACAGCAAAAAGCAGAGGAAAGACAGAGATTCACAGCTTTGGCAGGTGTATTGGGAGGCATGATTTGGATACTTTTCTTTTGGAATGTTTTTGCAGTGGATCATGAGCTACTCCCACCGTCTTTTTCCTATTGTACACCGCGTGGTACTTACAGAGCTCAGTCGCACTCGAAACGTGGACCACTCGTAAAAAGATAATCATATTCGTCAGAGGGAATTTCCTATGGCCACCTTAACATTATTTGTCTTCAAGATACTAAACATGATCCAAAGTTTATGGTATCTGAGTTAAAGATTGCTCGACACCAAAACAACAACTAAGCGTTGGAAAGCATTCTCAACCTGTCATCTTGTATATCCGTAACTTGGTTTCTACTGAACCAGTTTTAAGTCTCATTTGGTGTTTGTAGGTTTTGTCAATTAAGTCCGGCTTGGTCTGAAAAGCAAAAAGAAATCAGTTTTGAGTTGGATCGGGTTTGAATAATCTGAATTTTAAAAATTAAAATTAAAATCATGTTATTTTAAGAAATAAATTTAAAATAATATTATTTTAACCTATTCAAATCTTCTCCACTGGATCAGCCTAATTGGCTAGTTTATATTGCAAACTGCATTAAATACTTAACAGAGCTCAAAATGATGGAGTATAAATGCTAATGACAGATTTGTCAGAGTGAAGAGATGAACCCACAAACCCTAATTGAGTGAGTTATTTCCACGAGTACGAGCGAGCATCAACATACCTGAAAAGCACATTACAAAACGGGTGATTCCACATCTGACATATATTCACAGTGGTACTCTCTGCTTCGACCGCTTTGATCTGTTCCATTCTTCATCAACCTATTTTTTTGTTTGTTTCAAATAATCAGTGGGGTAAGGTAATCCATCAAAGACGGAAAATTTAGCTGAACGTAACAATTAGCAGTAGCTTTTAATTCAGCGGGAGGTGAAAGCAACATTGGCTAACTGAAATATTCACAAAAAGGAAAAGCATGTTTCTTTCCTTTTGTGTCTGCAGGCCATCGCATGCCAAAAAGGGTTGTTCTTTGCCTCTTAAAACAGTTACAACGTACTCTGTTCTGATATAAGCTAAAGTTAATCAAAGCAGGAAAATTGCCTGTCCTGTTTCTTCATATTCACGCTTACACGTTGTATCAGATCAGAAAGAACTGTTCTGTAAAAAAGACGCAGAAGAAGTTCATGATTAATTTGGTTTAAGAATTTCCCCACTCAAAGAACATGAAAGTGTTCTCTGTCAGGAGTGACAGACGAAAGAGTTTAGCCAAGTCTCTTAGCTCCAGGCAACAAACTCAAGTTATATGTTTTAATGTGTTAATCTCAGAAAGTTACACTGCATAAGATATATTTCGATTAAAACTTGAACGCAAGTGATCATTAAGGACAGTGAAAGCTCGGAGAAGCTCGTGAAAGAAGATTAACAATAGATGCTTAGTTCGTCATGGTAGGCTTTGTCA
Organism: Erythroxylum guanchezii; assembly: GCA_025629825.1. Classification (NCBI taxonomy): domain Eukaryota; kingdom Viridiplantae; phylum Streptophyta; class Magnoliopsida; order Malpighiales; family Erythroxylaceae; genus Erythroxylum; species Erythroxylum guanchezii. Next base: position 48,770,721 of record JAOTAX010000198.1, read on the forward strand.
ATAATATTACTTTCTTTTTTCTTTCTTTCTTTTTTTTTTTGGGTGCTTCAAAGTGAACAAAAGCTACAGATTAGATTACAGAATGAGATGTTGGAGACAAATCTCAATAATAACCTCGCCGAGGATTGAGGCACGATTCTATTGCTGATATCACTTCTTACGTGACTCGAACTCAAGATTTCTTATAAAATAAACCTTAAATAAGGAGATGAAACCATTTAACCCACTTCTACTTGTCAAATTGTTCTAATTCTGATACTATTTGCAATAGCTAATATTGTGACATGACAATAATTATTATAATATTATAAATAAATTATAAATTTAAAAATAATTAATCAAAAAGTTGATGAAAAATCTTTTGGTAGGACTTTTATCTTTATTCTCTTTTTAAATATTATTTATAATTTTAAGTATCTCAATTGAATTGGATTAATTTAAAACTTTAATAATTTGATTTTTAAAAAAAGATTTTATATATGAGATCACCATTTCTAATTTCTAGGAATGCAAATGTGGCTGGGTCAATTAGGTCACAGGTCGAGGTTGCTTGGTTTAATCAAGCTAGAGGCAAGGTTCGGATTGGGATGATAGAAAGGTATAAAACAACATTATTTTTTTAATAAAAAAGAAGGCAAATTACGTAAAAGAGCCCCTGTGATATACTTGATTATTCATTTTAGTCCCTATGTTTTTAATTCGGTCACTTTAGTTCCTGTGTTTTTTATTCTCATTCAAGATACTCCAATTGGGTATTTTCGGACAAATTTGTCCTTAGATTATTGAAATAC
>JAOTAX010000198.1:48784162-48797610 GCA_025629825.1 Erythroxylum guanchezii
AGCATTCAAATATTAATGATCATAAATAATAAAGTTAAAATTAAAAATTAAATACGGTTTAAATAATATAAATTAAATCATATTTAATTTATATTATTCATCGTTAAGAAGAACAATGTTAATTTTTCTACCTCGGTTTTCATTCACCGTTGTGGCTTCTTTAAATATTAATAACATTGTTATTAATATTAATTTTTCGACCCGTCTCCGATGGCTCCAGATGTGTTTCTGGTGGCTTCCCTAAGGTGGCGTAGTGTTGCTGCAAGGAGCGGAGATGGAGAACGTGGTGACGTCGGATCTGCGTGGACGTGGAGGAACGACAGAGCTTCGACCGAAGGGAGAACGACCAAGGGAGGAAGAAGACCTCGAAGAGCCGAAGAGCAAAAGAGGCGAGTGTGGAGGAGAAGATGGCAACGGTGAAAAAAGCAGAGCGGTAGCAGCGGCGACGAGGAGGAGGAGGCAGCGGTGACAAGGAGATGACAGATGAGAAAAGACGAAGAGGAGGAGGGGCGATGAAGGTGAAAGTCGATCGGGGGTTAGAGATTTTTAAGTTAATAATTTTTCAATTTTGCAATTAGGTTTTTAGATTTTTTAATTTTTATAGTACCGACCGAAAATTACCGGTACCGGCCAATATTTTTGACCGATATGATAATTACACGTTCCGTTCCGACGACCGGCCGGTGCGGTATGGTATCCACATCACTGGTTGAGAAGCCATAGTTTGTCCTAATGTCGACTGTCGAGCCGCAGGCAGTTCAATTCAGTGTTTGTTGTATCAGACGGACCCTTAAGAAGCTAGCTATGGATCCCAAGTTTTGTTGGGTACGAGGCAACCCGAAGAACGCCGCCGTCAAGATACACAGTGATTATTTAATGTCTCTTTCTTCTTACATATTTTGTCGGATCCTCTTTTGTCACGTAGAGCAGGCACGCTAGCTGTGTCGTGTCGTGTCGCTCTGCATGGTGAAGAAACAACAACAAGCCAAGTGTTTTTGAAATTGGACGACCACCATCTCCTATTTAAGCTTTGCTCCAACTCCTGAACATTTCAGGAACTTGTGTATAGTGAGTAAATATAGCCATGCCGACAATCTCCGATATTCATGTTCTTGACGCTGATCTTCCTAACTTCTTGTCTCATCTCTATGGGCTACGAGGTTCCGTAATCGAGAACTGAGCTCGATCGTTGTGTGCAGCGTTGCCACGACACCGAGAAGGATTTTCCGGGAATAATCGAGTGCGCAGCTCGTTGTGAGCGCAAGTATGGAGACAGAGACTGGAGTGGGAAGGGCAAAAGCACTGGTGAGAAAGAAGACGACGAGCCGCCGCAAGACCCCAAGAGTCCGCGGTGGAAGATTGAGCAGTGCCAACGACAGTGTCGCGAAGAGGAAACCAGAGAAAGAGAGGTAAAGAAGTGAGAGAAACGCTGTGAAGAGGAAGTCATCAAGGAGAGGGAGAGAGAGCAAGAAAGAGGAGAAGAAAGGCAACACCATCAAGAGAATGGAGTCCTTACTACTTCCAGTCACAGAAGTTCAGGTCGAGTTACAATAGCCAAGAAGGCCATCTGGAGATCCTGGAACGGTTCTCTAAGAGGTCCAAACTCCTCCGAGGCCTTGATAACTATCGTCTAACAGTATTTGAGGCAAATCCCAACACTTTTTCAGTCCCACACCATTGTGACGCAGAAGCTGTTTTTGTAGTCCTGAAGGGTGAGTTTCTTTCTTCTCAAACAGGCAAATAACTTGATTACACCATTGGTGACTTGATATGATGAGATTTCTCTCTGTTCAAAATTTTACAGGAAAGGGGACAATTACCTTTCTGCTGAGAGGCAAAAGAGAATCCTATAATGTGGAGTCCTATGATGTGATCAGAGTTCCTGCAGGGACTACCGTGTACTCAATTAACTTAACCGAGATAGTAATGAGAAGTTGATAGCCGCAGCGCTCATCAAACCTGTCAATACTCCAGGAAAGTTTAAGGTGATTAAGACCTTCATGGCCCTTTCTCTAACACCTTCATTAGCAAGAAAAGTGTTCGAGTTTTCTGTATTAAGTTCCATAATTTTGTCCCAGGGATATTTTGCAGCAGGAGGTGATAATCCTGAATCGTTTTACAGAGCTTTCAGCAATGACATTCTAGAGACTGCTCTTAAAGTGGGCATTTTCTTCTTTCGTCTTAGTGTTTTTTCCTCAACAAGTCAACCTGTGGACTAGGTTCATCTTCTTGTAAATATTTACAGACTCCAAAAGATCAGCTAGACAGGCTTTTTGGACAGCAGAAGAAGGGATTTGTTCTTAAATCATCACTTGAACAAATGAAGGCTTTGAGTGCACGTGCCTTCTTTTCAACCAAGCAGAGAGGACATGAAGGGAGGGGACCTTTCAGCTTGCGCAATAAGCAACCTATCTACTCCAATAATGATGGAAAGTTCTTTGAAGCTTCACCAGACGATTGCAAGCAGCTGCAAGACATAAACATCTGTCTCTTTGACAGAAATCAAACAAGGCAGAAGCACACATGTTATCTCTTACCTGCTCTGTTGCTTCTAACAATTCACTAGAAGACTGATTCCCTGACAAAATTTTCAGGGAGCTTTAATGGTACCGCACTACAATTCTCGGACGACGACAGTTGCTCTAGTTGTTGAAGGAAGGGGACGCTTTGAAATGGCTTGCCCACATCTAGAAAGGCAGAGGCATGAGCCCAAGTGGGAAACAGAACAAAGAACCGAAGAAGAAGAAAAAGAAGAAGAGGAAACAGAGAGTAGTGGTCAGTATCAGAAGATCAGTTCTCAGTTGTCACCTGTTGATGTCTTTATAATACCGGCAGGTCATCCAGTTGCAGTCCTGGCCTCTGAATATGAGAACCTGCGTACACTTGGATTCGGTATCAATGCCAATAACAACGAAAGGAACTTCCTTGCTGGTAAGCCTATCTTCCCTGAAATAGTTACTTGGGCATATTTTTACTCAACCTTAACCAATTGTAATTGCCATTTCTGTGAAGGAGGAGACAATATACTAAACCAAATTGAGAGAGAAGCAAAGGAGCTATCTTTCAACGTGCCACCAGATTTTATAGAGCAAGTGTTTGGGAACCAAAAGGAAACGCATTTTGTTGCTGGGCCTCAACATGGCCATAGAAGAGAGGAGGGGAGAGGCAGAGGCCACCCTCTGTCATCAGTTTTGGACTTTGCTGCGTTTTTTTAGACGTAGTAGCTGAGGTGTAAATTGGGGAAGGCTCAGTGTGCATTGTCATCTTGTATACATAATAAGTCTGTTCTGTTGCACATGATCATGTAAATATGCGAAGGGTCTGTTTGTAACTGAGGCTTAAGCTTCCTATCGTGAATAAATAAGATACAATCACTTGGAACATTTTCTTTCCCCTTCTTGGATTTAACATCAGTGTCCTCTCACTGTTTTTGATCCAATTATGTAACTTGGGATTAGTTTCTTTCTCTAACTTGGAGTTTGTTCAGAAAGTAGACAGCAACATATGACTTGAAACAAAATTTAAAGGCCTCTAACAAAGGGAATCACGTGCCATATGGTGATTCATGGTTTTGTATAGACATTTCTCAAGTCAGATGGCTTGTTGGATGCATTCTTTCAGGTTTTTGGAGCGTGCACACAGGATTTAACTCGTTATCTCTTTCCGGCATCACCGGAACAGAGTGTAACCCGTCCAGCATCACTGTAATAAGGAAACAGTTACCTGTTTCCGGTATCTTCCAGACCCTCTGTCCGGCATCACTGGAATGGAGCTTAAAGTGGCATCACTGGAACAAGCTAACTACATCTTTCCGGCATCACCGGAACGGAGTGTAAATGAATCTTCAGTTTTGTTCAATGGTAATTGGACTTAAATGGACTAACATCGTCATACAATTAGGTTGTTAGTCGCAATATTGGTGAGATAATAAACTTAAACAAAGTGTTCTGTTGGGTACTCATTCTCGTATCCATTATAGTCGTAGTATAACCTCTCTCCCTTGGATATGTCTCTGTTGGCAATAAGCAGAACTCGACTCTCACCATTGACGTCAAATCTTACACACTTGAGGTTCTGCTTCTTCCTCCCGTCTCTGCATTTAGAAACCAAAGTCCAGTAAGATTGAGTCAAAAAGCGTTACAAGTGCAAAATCACAGTACTTCTGTGGTTTGTGAATCTATAGGAGAACTGAAAGTGAAAACCTCTCAAAAAGAAGAGCCAGAAATAATCTAACATTTGTTTCAAGAAAATATAAGCTGATTCTTGTACGGTATGTCAAAAACTTTTCATGTCCTAGACATGAATCGCTAAATCTACCAACTTAGACTGTGACTGCTGATTCCACTGATGACTTATATATTACAGCTATTCATATAAGATCAACTTACATTGTGTGGTTGTTGATTCCATTTATAAAGCGAGCAATGTTTCCTCGTTTGTCGGGGCATATGACGAGGCTTTGAGCAGGATCAGCTGCAGAAAGCAATGTCATCATGCTATCTCCATCGTCATTTTCCCGATTCTTCAAGTAGTCAACATCTCCAGTGTACTCTGTGATAATAGTTAAATCTTTTATAAACTTGTCTGCCTCTACTGTGAAACTGCACATAATATGAATACTGAATGAGCCAATTGAAATCCTAAATCGCGCCACAATAGTATAGATATTCTTCACTATAATTCCAGATGAGAAACATACATACCCTTCCAGGGGATCAAAAACAACCATGAGAGGTGGGCATTCTCCTCTGTCCATCATGCTTTCGCACAGTTTTAAGGACACTATGTCTTCCTTGGACAGCACCTGTCACAAGAATTATCATACTACTATATTCCAATTGACCAACATGATGAACCGTAGCATAATAGAGAAACACCCCTAAGGAATCTATAATCTAATCCTTATAAAAGCGAAAAAGGATTGTATCTATAACCAAGAATTACTTCACAGTTTTATAGCAAGTGTTTAGAATAATAAACATAGCTCGAGTTTACAATTCACTCTTTCAACGTCACAACCTTGCAGAGTTGTTTACAAGAAAACCTTTTCGTATCAACTCCTCACAAATAACACAGCATTCAGTAGAAAGCCAATCCATTTTCAATTTACCTGCATTCCTTCCTTCTCAAGAGATGCAGTATTTGCAGACCTTGGTGCCATGCCCTTCTGGTAAGTAAGCTTGTTGCTGTAATCTGTACCTGAGGCTGTCAATGCTGTTGCTAGTGACCTCATTTGCTGGAGTCTCCTTTCAGGATCCTCACTCGGACAGAAGGGTAAAAGTTTCCTTCTCTTTTTGGACATTACCAAGCTACCAGATCGCTTCCTTTTCTTCTGGCTATATGCAACTACAGGAATATTAAGTATTTCAATATTTTTCATTAAAAACCAATAAAAGCAACACTGGGAGTGGACTGAATTGCTGACTAGGTACTGAGTTTCACCTTGACTTTGCTTCTGGATTAGTTCTGAGGACCTTTGTATGCGAAAGAAATCGATGATCTTGGTTTGAACAAGAGGGAATGCTGCATGTAATCACAGAGCGACCCCCTTAATCTCGAAATACAGTATCAATCAACAAAATAAACCCATTAATTATTATAATCGTTCTATAAAATCACAACAAACACTTAAAAGGAATCAGCATTTTCAAATAGACGAAACATCTCAAAATAATGTAGAGAAAAGCAGCGATCTTGCTAAGTTGAACATTCTGAACGATACAGAAACAAACAATTAAAAGAAGGCACACAGACCCAGAAAACCTCGACAACAAATAAGCAGATTAAACAAAAGGGGGAAAAAAAGGGGTATACAAACATACGCTTGGGTTTCTTGTGATCGGAGCAAGAAGGGCAAAACCAGGCACCTTTGGGAACAGAAACGAGAATGGGTCTCAAACAATACAAATGAAAGCCTCTATCACACTTGTCGCAGAGAAGAAGGTCCTCCGGAGACTTCCCGGAACCACATTCCTCACACGAGACGTCGTCGTAGCCGTTGGGAGTGCTGGCTTTGGCGGGTAATAGATCATTAGACTTAGAGATGCGAGGCTTCGGAGCTTGGGTTCTGCGCCTCAAAGCCATAGCCATGGGATTCGGGTGAGTCCAAACACTAAACTGGAAGGATTTAAGCGGTGGAGCGAAGGAAGGAGCGTGGCGCGTTACTGTTTTCAGGTTTCGCGGGAAATTGATCTGCGCGCCATTTTCCGTTTTCTTTTTCGGTTGGAGCCAAAAGTCACTGCGTTGAGTGACTTGCTCGTTTGCTCTTATTTGGATAGTAAATTTTAACTTATAAAAATAATATTATATTACTTATAATATTAATAATTTCCAATTTATTAAATAATATGTTTAAAATAATAAATTTTTATTCTGTTACATCTGATAATTTGGAGAAAAAAATAATTACATACAAGATTACTATTTTTAAAGATTTTTTTTAACTAATAATTGCTCTTCAATGAAGACTATCCACGTTGAATGAAATTCATCAAAAGGTAATAAAACCCTACCTACTTTCCAAAACTAAATTAATATCACTAATCCATCCAACTACAAAAAGCCACAACACACTCCAAATTCTAAATGAACTAACTCAAAATCTCCGCTAGCTAAAACCAATTTATCAAACAGATTCTTCTATGGCTATTCATATTCAACCACTCAACTTGCCAATCCTCCTCTTCCTAGTCATCTCGGGTATCTAAATTAGTTCAGTATAAATTTCTTAAGAACTTGATTAATCAATTTCAATGTGTTATATATATATGTATGTGTGTATGTGTGTGTATGTAGATGCATGGGAGCCAACAAATGCTCATACTTATTATCGTCGCCCGGTGATTGTCCAAATATAAATGCATGCATCGCCATGTGCCATCCTTGCTACTGTGGAATCGAACAAATAGAAGTAGAGTATGTTTCATCCAGTGGTTTGATCATCTGGTGGGAGTGTCGATGTAATTTTGAGAAAGGTGCTCTTTTGAAGTCAAAATCTGGCCCCATATAATGGGATTTGAACTTGTAGACGTTCAGATAAAGTGGCACATAGTTACTCTAACCTCTAAAGGCCTTGCAAAAGATTCTTCTAGTTCTCAGTTAGAGAATACTGAAGCAGCATGCAATACATCTGAAGTTTCTGCAACACCGTCTAGTTGTTCAGATGAACTATCACCAAACTTATCAAAACAACAACCATCTAAGTCATCATACGAACCAGTCTTTTCACCATCGACTGATTCTTTAGCAAACTTTGCTAACCTGGCAAAATTATCAAATGTTCTGATGACTATGCCTCAATATACTAAAGTTGAACCAGAAATCAGTGAAGCTGAATCCACAGGTACTGAACCTTTCAGACCTGAACCAGCCCCTACAACAACACCAGCTACGGCAGCTGCACAGCCGACAAATACTAGGCCTACAAATGCATGATATTCAAAAGCAATACAAACGCATGACGGAAAAGTATTATCTCTTAAATGAATGGAATGATGTTAACTTGCGTTATACTTTTATATCATCCCTTCCAAATGAAATACAATCAAAACTACAAAGGATCATGGTTTCTCTACAACGAGACATGTCTACAATCTCTCTTGGAGAAATCTATCAACTTGTTTTAGCTTCTCTTAACAAGCTATGTGATCAACATACTTTGTTTAAGAATATCCTTAAAGGAGGTCCAATTCTCAAACAGGCATGCAAGAAGCCTTATCTCCAAATAAAATGCAAAGATAAAAGACTTGTGAGTGTCATAACAAGAAGAAAGCTCATTCTTCTCAAGTCTACCAAAGGAGAAAGTTCCATAGGAAGAAGGAAGGCTTGAAGCCTTGGAAGCAAAACTTCAAAAAGAAGAACATAAGCAAAAAGCGAAAATTGATGAGGTTCTTCAAGAAATCCTCACACCGAAATAAAGCTCGATGTTTTGTCTATAAAACTCACATCACTTTGCAAATAATTGTCCTCGGGCAAAGAAGAAGGATGTTAAGTTTCTCAAGAAACTTGAAACCCTTATGTCTATTCATCCTCAAAGCAACATTGAAGAATTCCTTGAGGAACTATCTAGTGAGGACAGTGATACACAGTTTGTTGTCTCTGTGTCAACTGATGAAGAAGAATCATCAAGTTCATCTGTCTCTTCTGATGATGATTTGTTATACATGTTACAGCAGGCATGTATGAAGATAGATCATATTCCAGTACAAAAACCTTATGTCCAAATCCAAATCTTTCAACAAGATAAATATGACAAACCCATAAAGCTATTGGGTTTATGGATACTGGCTCCAATCGTACAATCATGAAGCCCAATATTTTATCATCAGAAGCATGAACTTCTTATAAAGAGCATTTTACTGTTGTTGATGGTAACTAATTTAAGATTGGGTTAATTGCTAAGAGACGAATTGGCATTTGTTTCTTCCCTCAGTGTACAATTTAGACTAAAGTACTTGGAAGCAATTTACTCGGCCCAGATCTTTTGATTGGAATGGATACATACAGTAAAGCCCAACCTTTACAAATCCTACCCATAGGTTTCAGGTATCGAAACCTTTTCAGTCCATACACTGACATAAAAATTATATTTAAACTTACATAGGTTCCTGCACATTACACTGGACTTTGAGATAAACTGTTGGAATACTATCTAACTTCCTATGCATAGTTTACTCATCCATATTCTCTGTGGAAAAATGCTGAATTTTTTATAAGTCTACCTTTTAAGAAAAATGAGAATATTAATCCTACGAAAGCTACACATCCAAGGATGAACCCTGACGACTTAAAGCTCGTACAATATGAGTGTTCAATACTATTGCAGCAAAGATTTATTGAGCCCACAAAGTCGGATTGGGCTTGTCAAGCGTTCTATGTCAATAAACGTTCAAAGTAAAAACGTGGAAAGAAACGTCTAGTGATAGACTACAAGCCTCTGAATGCTTTCCTGTAAGACGACAAGTTTCCTTTGTCTAAAATCAGTACACAGTTACTATTTCTCAAGGAAGTTATTATATTCTCAAAGTTTGATCTTAAAGCAAGTTTTTGACAATTGAGTATTCACCCTGAAGAACATTATAAGACTGCATTTTACATTCCCAATACTGAGTACCAATGGACTGTGATGCCCTTTAGACTTAAAGTTGCACCATCACTGTTTCAAAAATCCATTACAAAAATCTATGAGCCTATCTTCAAAAGTGTCTTGATCTATATCGATGACATTCTACTATTCTCAAAGACCCATAAGGAACATCAAACCCTTTTGAACAGATTTTTGGATCTTACACAATAGTATGGGATTATGTTTTCGGCCTCGAAAAGCACTAATGGTATAACAAAAGTTAAATTTCTAGGTATGCAATTCAAGGATGGATTCTACCAGCCAGGTCCACATATTGCAAAAGAATTGTTGCAATTTTCGGATGAACATCTCACTGTGAAACAAATTCAACAATTCCTTGGGATTGTCAATTATATCACAGATTTCATACCACATGTGGCAGCCTATACATCTTACTTATCGAAGCTCTTACGTAAGAATCCACTACAATGGGGGAAAAGAACAAACTACAGCTGTCAAGCACCTTAAGCAAATATGTCAGAATATTTCTGACCAGAAACTATCTCTCTCTCAGACAGATGTTGGTCATACCACTGTAGATACAACAGCTTTATCTACACTTCTCCGTCAACATCCACCACGGCCACCTGATACTTTCTCTCCCTCTAAGTATTCTTCTTCTCTTCGGCCTTCTAACTTCATTGAGTTTTTTTGTTCTCGACAATTTTGGCATAAAAAAACCCAAAAATATGGCTAGTCCACCTCTTGTTGCTTTTACTAAGAAGTCTTTTCCTCATATTGCTAGTGGTCCTACTAGTCTTTCTGACGTTGCCTCACTTGCTTGTAGTAGTTTATTCTATTACTTGCACTTATTCTTGCATGAACATAATTCCCTTAGAAATCCTGTTATGTTCAACATCAAAGCACCTTACTTTAATGTGAATCTTCTTTAAGATCCTTTATCTGAAAACACATTGTGGTACCTTTGGGCACTTTCTGCCCTTTATGCTTGTGGATTTACAGTTTCACCTCTTCAGCTGTATCAATATCTCTGTGAGCCTAACAATGGAAGTTCATTATTTTGGACATTACTGGAATGGTTTCAACCATTAGATCAATGGAAGCATCAGTGTTCTGTTATCATCCAACAACATCGTCTATGGACATTTTCTGTTAGATGACAACTTACTCAGTACTTTTTCATTGTTCGTCGTCCATACAGAGAATCACATATTGGTCTACTTCATACAGAACAACGTGCCCAATTATGGCATACATCTTTATATTGGCCACGACATAAAGAAAATGTTTTAAACTCTTTGAGATACTTTCTTAAAGAGATTAATCACTTTCCAGATCCACCAGTATGAACCACATCTATTGGACCACATCTTAAAGAATTTATTCCTAGTGAACTAGAAGCATTAAAAGTTGATATTCCTGGTTCCAATAGTCCTGAATATGATACAGATCCAGAAGATATAAAAGTCTCACAATTTGCAAAACCTTCTCAACTGTTCAACTCAGTTTTCCAAGATGCTCAAAATCCTGATGATGATATTCTTAGCATTGATGAAACTAAATCAGATCAATTTTTGCATGAACTACATATGGCTGAGTTCAGTCCCAGCTAAAGAAAGAGATTTTCTCAAGTGATCCAGATTCTCCATCCAATCTTCGGTCATGGCACTCACCTCTTTGCCACAAATAAGTTATTAGATACTTTGGATTAATCAATTCGTGAGACATTACTTTATACCTGTAAAGTAAGCACAACTTTTGAGACAATTACTGACATGATGAAAGACGGCCTACAATCACTATTCAACACTGTTGAAGATTCCATTTTATCATCTACCTGTTCACCTTTAGACTTTTCTTAAAGTAGCACTGTTTACTTTAAAAATTTTGTAAAGTAGATTCCTTTTTGATAAGGTTAGGTGAATTATTAGGTTACTTTTCTTAAAGTGTAATCATTCTGTCTATAGGTAGATTTACCTTTCAAACCCTCGCTTCGTTTATAAAAGCAGGGCCTCGCCTTAGTTATAAGTACGCTAAATTTTCACAAGGAAAATGAAGAAGTTAGTTTTCTTTTAAATCTCTTCTCATTTATGAAAACTTCAAACCCTGAAATCATGTTTCCTAAATGCCTAAGATGTAGGATGAGTATGTTCTACACTCGCCTCAATTGAGGATCTTGTGTAACAAAAAGTCTATGACGGTCTAGGAACTGCTGCTTCTAAACATATCCGTTGCCTTGTGTCAGAAGCATTAATGAGGAATGACGAGCAAAAGTATGTTTGTGAAGTAGGGTTCCTAAAAGGCTTGACCATTTGTGCTCGTGTAAACTGAAGGACAGGCGTTAAGGGTTGTCGGTCGCATACTTAGAATAGCCTGCGTAATGATACATACTTCCAATCCAACTTTGGTTAGTCGATGATATCAACCAGATGTAGTTGTTTAGAGTGGTGTTAACCATAGGTTTAACCCGACTGTTGTCATAGTTTTCCTGTGTGTCCTTCTGGCACCCTGAGTGGTATTAGAGCCAGAACAAAACAAAGCTGGGAACACTTTGTCCCTTACCTTGGTTTGTTGGTGGTCAAGTTTTGAACATCCAGATCTTCTCCTACGTACCCCTTGGTGTTTATCACTTTGTGTCCTGTAAGCCTTGTGCTACAGAGGGTTTTCCACTACTACTTGTGGTTTACCTGGAAACCTAGTCAACCTTCGCATCTTTGTTAGGTGGGTAACATTGATTCAGGTTAGGAAGTGAGTAAGAAGAGAGTTGCATAAGAATTATGGAAACTTCTTCAGATCTAGTTCATTTCTCGTCCAGTTTGTCTTTGTCTAATTTGCCTTCTAGTGTAAAACGTGTTTTATCAAACAAAATTGAAAATTTAGTAAAAATTACTCATGTGCCTGTAGAAAATCGTGTGTGTGAGTCTTCTTTACCATTGTTAAATCCGTACAGTATTTATTCTCATGACCGTTCTTAGACGAGAAGTATTCGCAGTGTTACTACTAGACCTCGTGTGAAAGAAATCATCCAAAGTTTCAAACTAGAACACTGTGATATCAGAGCTACAACTGCAGAACAATACATAAAGCTTGAAATCCCTAAAGAGCTGATCACCTTATGGAGAGAGCACAACCATACACATCTACATATTGGAGCTATATGATTTGTTCTTACACTTCATGGAAAAAAAGGTATTCCTGCGACTGCCAGGATATCCCTTCTTGACACTGCCTATACAACATACCAAAATGCCCTTATTGGTACCTTGCTAACTACTCTCAACAACGGAAGTGTCATCTTGACCATAGAACTTGATTTTAACATTAGGTTGGATGATCCCACTTTATTTGAACGTCTACAAGTTTAGATTCAGATCACTGGAGCAGATCAAGATCCTACAGCCATCATGGCTACTCTACATCACCAGATGATCTATCGTCTACAGAATCATGCTTTGGACTTAAACTTTCCAAACTCTACTTCAAATGCACTCTATATGGTTGCTGATCGATCTAATGATCAGGCTACTATCATCCAGATCCCGAAGCAGTTGCCTTCACAGGAGCTTGAAAAGTTGATGCCAACAGAATGGATTACCAATAACCAGAAGGTATTTCATGCGTCTCATCGACACTCTTTTCATACAACGACTCCTCCGATTCTGAAGACACTGAGAGATGGCTCAGTAAAATCCATCTATGCACGGCCTAGTGACGATACGCTTAGTCCTTCAACATCAAGAGCAATCTTGATGATCCAGCTCACTGAACAACCTGTTCTATCATCTAGGGTAACAAGCCTTAAGATCTAGCCCGTATATTCTCATACGGAAGGTAAAGACGGTCCTCCTATTCATTATTTCAAATCTAACGGAGATCCAGTCTATGTCAATCATTATCGTGGACACTTTGTATGAGATGCCGACCCATTTATGTTTGAACCAGATTGTGAGATCTATCTCAACCCTGAGTTAGATAGTGATGATGATGATCCAAGATATCAACAGAGAAGGAAGAAGAAGCAAAAGCCCAAATTTTGGTGCTTGCCTTCTTGTGACTATAACCCTCTTGGAGGTGATCCATATCAAGACGATCCAAATGGTCTATTAATGATAGAAAGATCCAAACCCAAGTCTCTTAGAGAGATGCTCAGGTTGTCTACATACAAATCTACTGATGGATCTCGCAGATCTAAGCTAGCAATTCCTGTTTTGACTCTTACTCCTATACTCGATATGATGGCAATACCATACGAGGATGGCTTTCCTCAATTATTCAGGAGTATTGATGATGTTGGGCCCCGATTTCTTTTTAAGCATGTTTAAATTATTTTGAGGTTTTAGTTTGATAATTTGTTTAATTTAAT
>JAOTAX010000198.1:48798550-48825718 GCA_025629825.1 Erythroxylum guanchezii
AAAATAGAAAACATATAAAAAATGGATTCTTTAATTGTTTAATGTTTCTGTCACTTACGTAAATAAAACTTGAAATAGCGTCTATTCTCCTCTTGACAAAACCAATTGCCGACTTTGTTTTGTTTCTCCTCTTGACAAAATTGTACTATTCTTCCTATTGTAGACGTTGGTCACGTCATATATAAAGATATTTTATAAAGTTATTTGTCAAATAGATTAGATTGATATGAAGAGATTAATTCAACTCATATCCATAAATTTAACATATTTTTTTTCTTGATCTATCGATTTCTTAAATCCCTAAAATCAATAAGCACTTTATATATTATGCAAAGATTAAGTCACTTGAGTTTGGAAAATTTTAATCTAACCTTAAACTCATAGGTTTTGTTTGGTAATAAGTAACAAAAGAATCATAATAAAAAATGAGAATAGGAATAAAAAATGAGACTCGGAGTAGAAATGAAATTATTGGTTATGTTGTTTGATATCTAAACACTAAAAAATCATATTTCAGAAGTTAATAATTATATTGGTGTTTGATATCAAATATTAAAAATGGTAATCATAATTTTTTACTTATGCTTGATTATTACTTGATTGATTTTGTAAATAATTAATTAAAATATTTTGTATTAGATAAATAATCGATTAAGATTATTTTTTATGATTCAATAAATTATTAATTTTTAAATAATTGTGTGTGGTTTTTTATAAGAATGAAATTTAAAAAATCATAGTAAACTTATTTTATAATATAAATTCAATGAAATAAAATAAAATAATTATTAAATAAAGTAATGTACAATGTTGATAATAATATTCTAATAAGAATCAATCAAAATGATGTATTGTCTAAATAAATAAACTAATTTTAAATTCTCTAAGACAAACACAAAGGAAAAAAGACTTCATGTTTGCTCACGACTATTTATTTGTTATTCTTGATTTTAAGTTATATTCACACCTACCTTAGAAATAAAAATCATGATTACTTAAGATTTATTATAAATTTGTTAATTTTTATTTTATCTATTACTCATAACCAAACAGGCAAAAATTGAGGAATGTAAATTAAATACTTATTTTTACGTTATCAAACTTACCCGTAAAGTTTTAGAATATGTTTCTTATGTGTTTCATAAATATAAAAAGTTCAATTTTCAACCCAAGGCAAGTCGTGAAAATTGAAAAAGTACCTAATTGTATTTTCAAAAAATACTAGGGAACCACCTGTTACTTTTTAGATGCTTACAAAAGGGTACGTTAATGATCTTGAATTGAAATCATCAACTTATTAGTAGAAAGAGCAAGTTGGCAATTTGACAGAAGGAGGCGGCCTTGCTTTGAGTATAGGATTGCTCTGGAAAAAATTTGCAGGATGAAGCTCAAATCCACCGCTTAGTGTTGACATGAGTGGAAAATCTTCTTGGTATGGTATAATGAGCAAACGAGCTCTAGCTACTTCAAACTTTGCTTCTGGGAGAGCTTTAGTAAACAGATAAGCTAGTTGTTTATCTGATTTGCAAAAATCAACCTTGATTCTTCTTCTGCAACAAGTTCTCAAATAAAATGAATCTCCACGTGCTTTGTCCTTCCATGCATAACTAGATTCTTTGTCATGGCCACAGCAGACATATTGCCACAGAAAACTTATGCTGCTTGTAGTTGCTTTTGATTCAAATCATTAAGTAGCCTTCTCAGCCATACTACATGACAGGCAGTTGTTGTAGCTGCTACATATCCAGCTTCAGTTGAAGATAATGTCCCAGTTGATTTCTTCTTTGAAGCCCAAGCAATTGCTCCTGAACTAAGCATAAAACAATTCCCATTTGTACTTTTTCTGTCATCCCGTGAGTTTGCCCAATCACTATCATTATAACCTATCAACACAAACTCATCTTTCTTCAAGTACCATATTCCAAGATCTTTAGTACCAGCTATATATCGAACCCTTTTTGCTGCTCCATAATGTTGCTTTGTTGGACTGTTCACGAACCTTGAGATCAAGCCAATTGCAAGAGCTAAGTCTGGATGAGTATGTGTGAGATAGACGAGTCTTCCCACCAGGCTTCTGTACTTTCTTGCTTCTGTCATTCCTGTGCAGAAGATTGTTATTCAACTTTTAATAAATTAGTTTTAAACATGCCATTGATTTATACCGTGATTTTGATTGAACCACTTTGCTTGAATTCCCGGCCATTGATATTAGTCATAGTTGCCTATAGTTGAAACCATCCTCACCCAGGCTCACCTCCGGCCTCTGGTATATATTATTATAAAAAGTACAAGGTTTGTTACATGACAGAGGGATAGGCACGTTATAACCGTACCCGTGTTAGGTAATTATACACTATGTACGGAAGGAATATTATAACGTAAAAATACAACAACGTAAATTAATTTTCTATTCTGACATTCCCCTTCAAACGAGAGGGTGCAGAAATCAGTCCGAGTTTGGTGCGGTTTTGAGTAAATAGAGAATGAGTTAACGCTTTCGTGAAGCAATCTGCTACTTGATGAGACGACGGTATATAGTGAATGTTGATGAAGCCAGAGAGTATAAGATGACGAATAAAATTAATGTCGATCTCTATATGTTTACTGCGTTCATGTTGAACTGGATTGGAAGCAAGAGCACGAGCACTGAGATTATCACACCATATCATAGACGGTTGTTGTAAGAATAAGCCAAGTTCGGACAGTAATGAACAGATCCACTTAACCTCAGCTGCACCATCTGCTAGAGTTCGATATTCAGATTCCGTACTTGAACGAGAAACGACTCTTTGCTTACGGGAGCTCCAGGAGACCAACATATTTCCAAGATATACACATGCACCAGCCATGGATTTTCGATCATCAACGTCTGTGGCCCAATCTGCATCAGTGAATGCAGTCACCTGAAGAGTTTTAAAGGGTTTGATGCGTAGACCTAGATGACAGGTACCCTTAAGGTATCTGAGAATGCGTTTTACTCCTTGATAATGAATGTCAGTGGGCTGAGATAGAAACTGGCTGAGTTTGTTCACTGAGTAGGCTATATCAGGCCTGGTGGTAGTAAGGTACTGAAGAGATCCAATAACTTGTCGATAGAGAGATGGGTCTTGCATAGGTTTTCCATCATTTTTGGTGAACTGACGACCAGTTACCATAGGAGTGGGTACAAGCGCACAATTCATCATGTTAAATTTTTTCAGGATGTCGAAGGTATATCTGGCTTGGCTCAGTTGAATGCCCATATTATCTCTGCAAATTTCTATCCCCAGAAAATAGTACACAGGGCCTAGATCCTTTAGAGAGAATAGGTTATTTAGCTTTAGAACCAGAGACTTTAGGAAGTTGGGATCATTACCTGTGAGCAGTATGTCATCGACGTATATGAGGATGAAAACCTTGAGCTTTGTTGTGCGTAAGAAGAAAAGTGAAATATCACTTTTAGCATTCTGAAACCCCCAGCTTAATACTGTCAACCGCAACCGATCGAACCAAGCTCGAGGTGCTTGCTTGAGTCCGTAAATTGCTTTCATCAGTTTGCACACATAGTTTGGACGTCGATGATCACAGAATCCTTCCGGCTGACGCATGTAAAC
This sequence comes from Erythroxylum guanchezii, assembly GCA_025629825.1. NCBI lineage: Eukaryota > Viridiplantae > Streptophyta > Magnoliopsida > Malpighiales > Erythroxylaceae > Erythroxylum > Erythroxylum guanchezii. Next base: position 48,802,144 of record JAOTAX010000198.1, read on the forward strand.
ATTTTCTCGAAGAATACCATTAAGGAACGAATTATTAACGTCCAATTGTCAAAATTCCCAGCCGTAGGTGACAGCAATAGTGAGAACTATTCGGACTGTTGTTGGTTTTACTACGGGACTGAATGTTTCACCGTAATCAATTCCTGGAGCTTGTTGAAATCCTTTTGCGACAAGTCTAGCTTTGTGCTTGAGGATGGATCCATCTGGTTTAAGTTTGGTTTTGAAGATCCATTTGCAATCAACCAGTTTCTGCGCACCGGTGTAAGGAACAAGAATCCATGTCTTGTTTTTCTGAAGGGCTGTGAATTCATCAATCATGGCTTGTTTTCAGTGCGGTGAGGTCAGGGCATCTGTGACATTCCGAGGTTCTGTCAACTGAGTTATATGGGCAGATTTTTCTGAGTGAAGTAACCCAACAAATGGGTATCTGGGTTTGTGTATTCCATCCTTGGCTCATGTGGTCATTGGATGTGTGTTCGTTTGGATGGGTCTTGCTTCTTGTTCATTTCTGCTTTGTTCGCTTGGGCTTAATCCACTTGTTGAAGATGACCCGTGTCTTGATGAGTGAGGCTCATGTGGGGAGAGTATAGCTGTTGGAGAGTTATTTATTGCGTCAACTTGTTCTGTGTTGAGAGATTCTGTAACATTGTTATGCTGAAGATTACGGGTGTTCTCTCTGGATGGGGTAATAATCATCGGAATAATGTAATCATTCTGGGTAGATGTCGTTCGTCGATTTAAAAATCCTTCAGTGCATGGAAAGAGTGAAGCATCAAACACAACATGTCGTGAAATGTATATTTTTCCTGAGGAGCTGAGACATCTTGATCCCTTATGTTGAGGAGCTGGTCCAAGATAAACACATTTCTGGCTGTGGTATTGAAACTTATGATCGTTGTATGGTTTTAAACAAGGGTAACACGCACATCCGAAAGACTGTAGGGTTTTATACTCAGGTTCTGTGCCATGGAGCTGAAATAGTGGAGTTAATCCGTCCAGTGTGGTTGTTGGTAACCTGTTGATGAGATAAACCGCCATTTGAAAAGCATCTACCCAGTATGTGAAGGGTAATTATGCTTGGGCTAGTAACGTTAAACCCATTTCAACAACGTGTCTGTGCTTTCGTTCTGCTCTCCCATTTTGTGCAAAAGTATAAGGGCAGGTGAACCTCATTTCAATTCCAGCTACTTGTGTGATACTTGCAAAGGGTTTGTATTCAGTTCCATTATCACATTGGATTGTTTTGATCTTTGTGTTAAAATTGTTTTCAACTTGCACCCGAAACAGGTTAAATGCATTCACAGCCTCACTTTTATGTTTCAGAGGGTATAACCAGGTATATCTACTATAATCATCAACGAAGTGAATATAAAAGGGATGATCACTTACGAATTGAACTGGTGATGGTCCCCAAAGATCCGTATGAATTAACTCCAAAGGAAAAGAAGCATGAGACATAGATTTAGAAAAAGGTAACTGTTTTGATTTTCCATGTTGACATGCCTCACAAGTAAAATTCGGATGTTGAAGATTCACATTGCATTTATTCAAGATTTGCTTCAAAACTTTGTCACTGGGATGTCCAAGCTTGTAGTGCATCTTTAGAAATTCTTTCTCTTTCTGTGTGAGGGACGCCATATTACTCTGAGCCATCGGACAGAGTTCAGACATCTGATACATTCCTTGATTTGTTATCCCGCGCACCAGAGGACGACCTGTCTTCTTGTCCTTCACAACACAACCGTCATTAATAAAATGAACATCTACTGGATTATCCTTTGTGAGTCTATTAACACTCATAAGGTTTTTAGTCGCAGAAGGAATTAGCAGTACATTTTAAAGATGAAGTCTGGATTTAGATACAGGGAGAGACGTAGACCCTATTCCAACTACGCAAGTTGGTTCTCCGGTGCAAGTGTAAAGATGAGTCTTACTTGTGTGAGTAACATTCTCCAGATGATCGGCACATGGAGTCACATGATAATTTGCTCCACTGTCCATGTACCATGATGGATCGGAAATTTGTGAATGAGCATAGCCGCCTTCTGTTGAGTTAGCATAGAACGCTTGTGGAGCGGAATGGTTTCCAAAACCACGACCAAGATTTGATGGAGGTTGAAAATTTATGTTGGAATGGTGATAGCAGTTTGCTACCACATGTCCTGGTTTTTCACACAAATGGCAGTATGGTCGGTTTCCACTATTGAAACCTCCTCTATTTCCTCGGCCTTTGCGTCCACGGAAACTATTACGTGATCCTTTCCAGGAACCTCGTTTGACAGTATGGTCGGTGTGGTTGATAATGTCGTCACGTTGAGCAACGTTCACAGTGGGTTGAATAGATAGAGTCGAGAAGTGGTTCAGTTGCTCCAAACGACTCTCGAAGGCTAGAAGAGTAGATTGTGCTTCGATCCAGGTAAGTTTAGGTTGATCTACCAGCTTCACTATAATAGCATTGTAGTATAAGTCGAGACCGTTTAATGTATGAAGAATGAGATCTTCTGTCGTAACAGGAGATCCAGCCAATATGAGTTGATCTGCGATGCTCTTCATCTTACTGATATACTCATCCATCTTCAACGAGTTTTTACGTGTTTGATGAAGCTCCAGCTTGAGCACCATAACACGAGACTTCATCGACGCACAAGTGAGTTCACACGCACCAGCCGGGAGATGTCAAGGCTGAGCTATTGATATGTGATTCCAGAAGGTTTCCTTCGATGAGTAGTAAAATCACAGATTCCCACACGAGATAGTTTCCTCTATCCAGCTTGATAGAGGCTGTCTGGCTGGAGGAGTTAAACAAAGAAAAAGTTTTGGAGGTCTGGGTAGAGGGGATTGAAGTAGCAGGAGATGTAACGCTGCGTTTGGTTGCTGTTTTCGGTAGCTGGAGACGGAACAGAACAGAAATTTGGAGACAGAACGGAACAAAAATTGGAGATAGTGGGGTGTTTGGTTATGGTGGACAGAACAGAGAAAACTGTCTCCGTCTCAAGGACAGAGCGTTTGGTTGCAGGGGACGGAACGAAAAAATAGTGCAAATGACGAATATGCCCCTAGTCCTTAATATGATTAGAAATATGTAATTCTTTGATACTTTTATTATGAATGGATTGTAATAATAATAAATACAAATTATATAATAATAAAAAAAATTTGAATAAAAATAAATACAAATTATATAATAATAAAAATTTTTGAATAATAATAAATACAAATTATATAATAATAATAATAATAAGACATAATAATAATAAATTTGAATAAATTGCAATAATAAATTTGAATAATAATAAATACAAATTATATAATAATAATAATAATAAATTTGAGTAATAATAAATACAAACTATATAATAATAATAATACTAATAATAATAATAATAACAAATTTGAATAATAATAAATACAAATTATATAATAATAATAATAATAATAATAATAATAATAATAATAATAATAATAATAAAACATGATAAACATTATAGTAAAAAATAGTGGCTGGAGACAGAGACGACTTGTCTCTGTTCTCCCTTTTTAGGGAGGACAGAAATTTGTGTCCCTGTTTTCCGAAAATAGGGAACGGAGACGCAGAGACAAAAAGCAAACACACACGAAGAGAAAATTTTTCTATCTTATCTACTATCCCCGGAGGCGAAAACACTATCCAAATACTACGTAAAAGATTCTGCTAGAGAGGAAGCCATTTGAGAGATGAATTGCTCAGATACTAAGTAAAAAAACAATGTAAATGAGGAAGATGACAGGCTCACACACCGATGCAGTGCTCAGGCCTCTGGTATATATTATTATAAAAAGTACAAGGTTTGTTGCATGACAGAGGGATAGGCACGTTATAACCATACACGTGTAACGTAATTATACATTATGTACGGAAGGACTATTATAACGTAAAAATACAACAACGTAAATTAATTTTCTATTCTAACAAGTTGAAACCATCCTCACCCAGGCTCACCTCCGGCCTCACTTCACTTACCTGCATTCACACTTCTTTTATGTTCTTGAAAAAAAAAAGGGACCATAAACATGTCACTTACCACTCGATCTGGGATTCCAAACTCAGTGTGACGCCGCATTATGTCGCCACCATACTTCTCAAATGTGCAGAACACATTAGGCATTTTTACAGGCATCCCATCTTGTCCGGTAAGGTAAGCGTCTAGGAAAACTGCATTTTCAGGACAGTCGATAAGTGGCTCAAGTGGCAAGGCGCATTCACCATACCCCAACCCTCCGGCATCAAAGAATGTTCTATGATACCATTCTTCAGTTAGGTCCATGTACGATACAAAGAGCTCTGACACGAACCCTCTGTACAAAACTTACCTGCACTCCTGCTTCTCAACATCCAAGATTGATGCCAGTGATATAATTGCACCTGCTCGAGCATCGAAGCTTAGATGGAAATCCCAATTGGCCCATCTGATGATACATAGACACCGAGAAATATGTGAAAAATACAGTATAGTAATTGTTGATAAGTATGATGATAATCTGTAGGTACCCGATTCTGCTACCATCTAACGTGAAACTTGGGCCGTCAGGTTGCAGAACTTTGATCCCCTTGAGACGTGGCAGAAATGAAGGCTGCTGCTGTGATCCCCTGTAATCAGTTCCGTCTGCCTTCGGAATGGGAATGGGAACTGTCAACCTATCCCTTTACCAAACCATCTTCATCTTATCGAGATAAACGGTCACAGTTACTCCCTCAATTGGCCTTATGCACAAATTGACAGTACCGTCCCAGTATTAACACATTACCTTGACTACTCTTTTGCTCCGCGTCTTCTCTCCGTACCATCCCATGGTAAAACTCCCACACACAACCTCTTCAACCTTGAGCCTCCTCTTCCTAATTGACTCAAAAAGCGGTGCGTATTTGAACGGCAAAGGAATATGCTTAGAATTTTTAAAATCTAAGGAATATATTTTCCTAAAGAATACAGACAATTTGCAAACATTGTAAATTCCGATGATTATATAGAGCATCTTGTTTCATTGGAAAGTACATTTTGTAATACCAAAGTCATTACAAATTGCCTAATCGAACAATACTTGTGTATTAACATCCATGACCGTCAAGCCGAAGTGTAATAAAGGACAGTGGCTCATCTACATATAATTTTAAAATTATACCAGATTATAATATATAAAATTATAATATTCACTTAATACAAAAATGTCAGTCCACTTAATTTCGCATTTAAACACTTGATAGTGATACTCCACTTACTTCTTAATCTACAAAGCCCAAGTACCCAACTTTGACTGGGAACTCCGATTACATCTAGGTGAAATTGTTCCTGTGAACCTATGGCTCCTCAAATAGAACACAGAACTCATCTCCTACTTGTCCTTCTTCTTTACAGTCTATTCATTTCCACTACACACCAGAACCATCATCCACTTGACTCTCTAACACCAACTGAGTTTTCACTGGTCAAAGCCATAGTTGAAAGATCCTACACTACCTCCAACCACAGTCTTACATTTCACTACGTAGGTCTAGAAGACCCCTCCAAACACGCGGTACTTTCCTGGGTGAAAAGCATAACCACGAAAACCCCACCTCGCCAGTCTCTTGTTGTTGCACGTATTGATCATAAAACCCACGAAATCGTCGTTGACTTGTCACTGGAGAGGATCATTTCGGACAAAGTTTACGATGGTTATGGCTATCCAATGCAAACTAATGAAGAGCAAGCCTTGGCTTCGACTTTGCCGTTCAAGTACGCACCGTTTTTGGAGTCAATTAGGAAGAGGAGGCTCAAGGTTGAAGAGGTTGTGTGCGGGAGTTTTACGGTGGGATGGTACGGAGAGAAGACACGGAGCAAAAGAGTAGTCAAGGTAATGTGTAACTACTTGGACGGCACTGTCAATTTGTACATGAGGCCAATTGAGGGAGTAACTGTGACCGTTGATCTCGATAAGATGAAGATCATTGAGTTTAAAGATAGGTTAACGGTTCCGATTCCCAAGGCAGATGGAACGGATTACAGGGGATCACAGCAGAAGCCACCATTTGCGCCAGGCCTTAAGGGGATTAAAGTTGTACAACATGACGGCCCTAGTTTTACAATTGATGGCAGTAAAATCAGGTATCTAAAGATTCTGATCTTCATGTTATAGAAATATCAACAATTTTGATGAATTTCCCAATTCTTTTATTTTCTGTAAATATTTCTCAGATGGGCCAATTGGGATTTCCATCTTAGTTTCGATGCTCGAGCAGGTGCAATTATATCATTGGCATCGATATTGGATGTTGAGAAACAGGAGTACAGGCAAGTCTTGTACAGAGGGTTCGTCTCAGAGCTCTTTATACCGTACATGGACCTAACTGAAGAATGGTACTATAGAACATTCTTTGATTCTGGTGAATACGGATATGGTGTATGTGCCGTGCCACTTGAGCCACTTGCCGACTGTCCTGAAAACGCAGTTTTCCTAGACGCTTACATTGCTGGACAAGATGGGATGGCTATAAAAATGCCTAACGTGTTCTGCATATTTGAGAAGTATGGTGGCGACATAATGTGGCGTCACACTGAGTTTGGAATCCCAGATCGAGTGGTAAGTGAAATTTTTGTAGACTTTATTAAGTTTTTTTTTTCAAGATCATACAAGAAATGTGAATGCAGGTAACTGAAGTGAGGCCGGAAGTGAGCCTGGTTGTGAGGATGGTTTCAGCTGTAGGCAACTATGACTATATCAATGACTGGGAATTCAAGCAGAGTGGTTCAATCAAAGTCACGGTAGATCAAAACTTAGTGAAGCTCATTGAATTCTATTACTTACTTCATCGTAATATCTGATTCCTCTTGCAGGTTGGATTAACTGGTTTGTTAGAAGTAAGGGGATCAATATACACCCACAATGACCAAATAAACGAGGAAATCTACGGTACACTCTTGGCAGAAAATACGATAGGTGTACACCACGATCACTTCCTTACCTACCATCTTGATCTTGACGTGGATGGGGATCAAAACTCCTTTGTCAAGTCCAATTTACAAATGACTCCAGTCACCGATCCTACCTCACCGAGGAAGTCTTATTGGAAAGTTGTTAGCGAGACAGCTAAAACTGAGTCTGAAGCAAAGGTCAAGCTTGGTTTAGGAGAAGCTGATCTATTAGTTGTCAATCCCAACAAAAAGACTAACATGGGGAACTTCATTGGCTACCGTTTGATCCCAGGATCAGTTTCTGGTTCTCTTTTATCAGACGATGATTATTCCAAGATACGAGGAGCGTTCACCAAGTATAATCTGTGGGTTACGCCATATAATAAGTCTGAAAAATGGGCAGGTGGATTGTTTGTTGATCAGAGCCGAGGAGAAGATACTCTGGATAGGTGGAGCCTCAGGTAAGTTCATGTGAACATTGAAACATTTTTAAGGTGATAATTTTTCGTAATGTGAAAATCTGTAAATGCAGAAACAGAGAGATAGAGAATCAGGACATTGTCTTGTGGTACACATTGGGATTTCACCATATACCATACCAAGAAGATTTTCCACTCATGCCAACACTAAGCAGTGGATTTGAGCTTCGTCCTGCAAATTTTTTCGAGAGCAATCCTGTACTCAAAACAAAGCCCCCTCCCTGTGTCAATTTGCCAACTTGCTCTTCCTACCGATCCTGTACTCAAAGCAAAGCCCCCTCCCTTTCTCAATTTACCAACTTGCTCTTCCTACTAATGAGTTGTTGATTTTAATTCAAGACCAAAGTCGATGGGGGAGTCGAGTCGACGATTGGGCTTCTGTTTAGATTCGGTCTTTCAATTTGTCAGTCTGATTGAATCCTAGAAAATGTTAAATAAAATAATGATATTTTCAAATTTTAAATAAAAAAAAGTAATTAAACAAGATTGGTATGAACCCGGTTGGGCTCAAGTTTATATTGCAAATTTGGGGTTTGATCGAATTTCAAACTAAGCCGAAGTTTAAATATAAATGTAAAACTTTCAGGCCTAGGCCTACCTAACGCCAAATCTATCCATAACCATGAGGGAATTTGACGCTGTAATGGGCAAGATTTGCTTCTCTGCGAAATAGTCTTATTTGCTAACAAGTAATTTAATGGTGGGCATAGGAATGCAACATTTATTTCTAATTTCTAGTTATACTATAATAGATAAAATAGGGAACTTTTAGTTGTGTGAATATAATAAGAGATAAGAGATATTACAAATTAATTAGTTTATTAAAAAAAATTTACGTGTAAAAATAGACTATTTCTTTAATTATATTTTAAATTTTTTGTTTGATCTTTATTATATATTAATTTTTTGACGATTGAACATTAACTGAAAATTTAAATGTTAAATATCTTTTTTATCAATTTATTTTTAATGTAAAATTTAAAATATTAGTATTTTTTGTTAAGAGTACATTATTATAAATATTTGGTTAATTTCACCCATATTTATTGCTGGGATTAGATTTTCTATTTTAATAACTCTGTTACAACCCTGTTTCAAACCTAATACGATGTAATTTTGTAAGTTATGCACATAATACGATGTTATTTTTACTACAAAACAACATCGTATTGAGCGTGGAATAGAGTTAGAACAAAATAACGGAAGGATTTCAACCCTTTATTGCTAGTCATAACAATTTGGCTGATCGAATCAATTCCTACATATTAATATTCCATTGGCATCTAGCCGTCAACTAAAGCCAAAAGGCAATAGGGAGGGCAATGTTGGAGAAAACAGCGATGAAAGAAGAGATAAATATATTGCTTAGGAAAATAGTGATGAAAGAAAAGAAACGATATTGCTAATCGTTCATATTATTGAAGGTCAAGAGGAGCCTATTAAATAGGCTTTACAACCTAGCAGAGATAGAAACATGCTGGGAATGAAAAACAAAAGCAGGACATAAAAACAGAAAGATTGTTAAGCAAAAATCTCAACGTTATCTCGACGTTTTACTTGTCTCTAAAAAATTTGACGCCATCATTTCACTTTATTTGACAACTAAATAATAGAACAAATCCATAAAAATTTGAATTAACTACTTCTTCTAACACTTCCCCTACATTCGACTTTTGGAAGACCCAACTGAACACAGAATTCTTCATGCGTCTTTTGTGGTAGATTCTTTGTGAGAAGATCTGCAGCTTGTTCATCTATTTAGCAACTTGATAATTAAACTTCCCCTTTACCCATTAGCTCCCTAGTAAAATGATGTTTACTCTTAATGTGATTGGTCCTACTGTGAAAAATATGATTCTTTGCTGGTTTGCTGTCACAGAATAAGTTAGTAGCTTTCTTTTGCTCATAACCCGAGTCACATAGAATTCCCCTTAGCCATACTACTTGACATGCTACTGAAGTTATTGCAACATATTCAACTTTTGTAGATGAAAGAGCCACATTAGTTTGCTTTTTTGGAACTCCATGAAACAATTCCTGACCCTGAAGTGAAGCAGCTTTCTGACATGCTTCTTCAATCATCAATAACTCCTACTCAGTCACTGTCCCAATATCCTTTGAGGCTAAACAAAATTGTTTTCCGATACCATATCCTCAGATCCTTTGTTCTAGCCAAGTATCAAAGTACTCTCTTAGCTGCACCAAAATGATGCTTAGTAGGCTGATGCATAAATCTAGAGAGTACACCTATCGAGAAGCTAATGTCTGGATGTGAATGTGTCTCATATATAAGACGACCAATTAGACTTCGATACTGACCATCATCGACTTGCTTAATTCCATCGTCTGCTTGTAGTTTCTCATTGATATTCATGGGTGTAATGGCTTCTTGGCGATCCTTCATGTTCTATTTCTTCAGAGTATCATTAAAGCACTTCTTTTGAGATGTAAATATTCCTTCCTTACTTTGAATAACTTCTAATCCCAACAAATAATGCAATTCACCCAAATCTGTCGTCTCGAACATTAACTTCATGGAGCTTTTAAATTCAAATATAAGCTAATTTTATGAACTAGTGTAGATCATGTCATCAATATATAAACTTATTATCAACAAATCACTCATACCTTGCTTCTTAACATACTAGTTCGATTAATGCATACTCCTCTCAAGGACTTTACATGAAAGAAATCGTCAATTTTACTATTTCATGCTCTTGGAGCCTGTTTGAGCCCATAGAGCACCTTCTTCAACCGGAGCACTTTGTCTGGTTTATTTGAACTTTCGAGCTCAGGAGGCTAACTTACATACACTTCATAATGTAATTCTCTATTTAAGAAGGATGACTTAACGTCAAACTGATAAACTTTCAATTGCTTTTGAGAAACTAGTGCTAGAATAAGTCGAATAGTTTCAAATCGAGGTACTAGTGAGATGGTTTCCTCATAGTCCACCCCTTGTTGTTGAGCATATCCGCTTGTTACTAGTCGTGCTTTATACTTTTGAGTACTGTCATCAACTAAGAACTTTGTTTTAAAAATCCATTTCAATCTAATGCAATCTTTACATTTAGGAAGATCAATTAGCTCCCATGTCTTATTATGTTATATGGACATCATTTCATCTTCCATTGCATTTCTCTATTCCTGCTTCGTCCACTATGAGCGGGTCCCAATTAAATAGAACCAATTGTGACATAGCTTCTCCCTCAATTTCAAATCGACGTCGAGGAATTCTATTACGCTCACTTTTGCGTAGCTGAGTTGACTCCATTGGAATTGATTCATTGGGAGGAGACGCTTTAGATAAAGAGATCGCGCTTGACAATGGACTTATTCTTGCTGGTGTCGAGTTTTGTGAATTAATCGAAGTTGCTACCTTCTTTTCGACTACAACTTCGGCTTTCTCTTCTTCAATTGAAGTCTTTTGATTCTTATCTTTGCTTTCTCATTTTCAAGCTTCCTGCTCATCAAGCATTACATTTCTGCTAATGGTTATGCACTCCTTTATAGGGTTATAAAGGTAGTAACCTTTATAGTAAGTACAATAACCCATAAATATAAAATTTTGTGATTTATCTTCTAACTTATGCTTATCTCATGTTTTCAAAGCATACTATACATAGTCAAAGACACGTAAATGACTCACTGATGGCTTGTTACTGCTCTAAGCTTCATAAGGAGTTTGATTCCTCACAGCTTTTATGGGTGAGATATTTAGAAGATACGCAACTGTTGCTACATCTTCTGCCCAGAAACTGTTAGGAAGCCATTTAGATTTCATTGTTTCAATAACCTTTTTAACTACTGTCCGATTCTTCCACTTAGCTACTCCATTTTGCTCTGGAGTATAAGGTACTGTCAATTCGCTTTTAATGCCTTGCTCCTCACAAAATTTTAAGAACTACTCTAAAAGGAATTCCCCGATCTGTATGTAAGCCTCCAGATTTTTTTCACTTTACCTTTCTGCCATAGCTTTAAATTTTTTGAAATGCTCAAAATTTTCTGATTATAATTTTAAAAAACACAGCCAACTCATTCGATTGTAATCATCAGTAAACAACAAGAACTACTTACTTCCCTTGAGAGACTCACTCTTCATAAGTCCGCATAATTCAACATAAACAAGTTGTAGAAGTTCAGTCGCTCGCCTGGCTTTTACAACTAGAAAAACCTTATTTGCTTGTTTCCCAAGCACACATCCTTCACATAGCAAACCCTTGTTGTTTAAGTGACCATACCTCAAGTGTCATAGCTCACTACCATTTAACTCCTCATTAACTAAAGCCACCTTTGTGTTCACAGAAAAATCCAAAGAAAACAATCTATTTTGAGACATATTAGCTGGCAAACACTTTTCCAAATTTCTCATTCTTTATCACACATCGAGAACCATTAAGTATCACAGAGTATCCACATTTAACTAGTTGACCCATACTTATCAAATTGTGAGCTAGACAGGGAGCATTATGCACATCTTTAATAAAATTTGCTTAGTTACCTATCATTACCATGGCTGTCCCAAGTCCTTCTATCTGAAGTTGCTTGTCATCTCACAATTGCTCTTGAGTTTTGATTGACTCATCCAGCTCCTTAAACTTGGATCTATCTCTTGTCATATGATGCAAGCACTCACTGTTAAGATACCAGACATCATTGATCAACCCATCTTTAAAAGTGTAAGCCATGAATAAATAGTCATCTTGTTCCTCTTCTTCTTCTACGTAATTGACTTCTTCATCTTGCTTGGACCAACAAAACTTCTTTATATGCCCAATTTTTTTGCAATAAGAGCATTGGACTAAGGTGTTACGACCTCTCCCCCTTCCTCAAAATCCACCACGACCTTTACATCTTCCTCGTTGATTGGAGGATTCTGCTTCTCCTTTAGTTCAAAAGGCTTTTTCTTCTTCCTTCATTGTTGTCCTGTTAATCCTGACCTCAAGTGCTTGCAATGAACCCATTAATTCATCAAACGAAAAAATAGATAGATCTTTAGACTCCTCGATTGTTGCTACAACATGATCAAACTTAGACGTTAAACTTCTTAAAGCTTTGGCAACTACTACTATTTCATCAGTATTTTTTCTCCCTAAGTTCTCATTTGGCTCACAATAGCAAAAATACGTGCCAAATACTCTTGTACAGACTCATTACCTTTCATGTTAGAAGTTTCAAATTCACATCCAAAGGCCTGGAGCTTAACGGTGATTACCTTTTGTTGACCCTTGAAATTTTGTTTTCAGGATAGACCATGCTTGCTTGGTGGTAGTTGATGTAGCTATTCGTGAGAAAATTGCTTGATCTACTGCTTGGTGGATAAAAAACAACGCATTGGTGTCTTGTTTTTTATTCTCCTTCTTTCTTGTCTCATCATCACTACTTGATTTTGCATATTCGTTCTCCGCATAATCCTAAAGATCTTGAGATTTAAACAACATTTTCATTTTTAAGCTCCAACACTCATGAATCTCCTTTGAAGATTGAAATTTATGGTACGAAGAAGAACCTAACTTTGATACCAAAATTGTCGGAGAAAACAACGACAAAATAAAAGATAAATATATTGTTGAAAAACAATGAAAAAAGAAAAAAAAAATATACTGCTAATCATTCATATTGTTCAAGGTGAAGAGGAGTCTGTACAACCTCACATAGATATAAACATATGGGGATAAAAAAACAGAGGCGTAAAAAAGTATGGTGGTGACATAATGTGGCGTCACACCGGGTTTGGAATCCCGGATTGTGTAGTAAGTGAAAACGTTGTTGGGAATTTAGACCTCTCAAACCCACACACAAGGATATTTTATAGACACAAATATCAGAAAATAACAACACAAGAGAATTTACGTGGAAACTCCCAAACTGGAGAAAAACTACGGGCACCAAGAAGAAAATCCACTATATGAAAATTCTTACAATCACACAATTTTTCTCTCACCTAATCCCTCAATACACCAACACATCCACAATAAAATACCCACAACAAACTTTCCAACTTTCACCTCAAAAGAGGAATTTGACTAGCGTCAAATTTGTCATACAAATCTTTGACTTTGTTTTGGTGCATTAATTAAGGGGGTAGCAACCTCCTTATATAGGTAAGAATCTTGCCTCAATTATTTTCCCCAACCAATATGGGACAAACTAAGGAGCCAAAACTCAACAATCTCCACCTTGGTGACTTTGGTTGATCCTACAATCACACTCCATCTCAATGAAGATCTCCTGAAAATAACATAACTCTCAATGTAGAGGATTATCATGCTTCATAGCATCATGCTCCACCATAAAAGCATACCCACTCAAAATAAACCAATTCCAAGCATTTTACTTCGGCATATGTCGAAAATAATCTTGCTGAAAAAATTATGGTGCAACTCCCATGTTTGGCTTTCCTAGAAGTTCATCAGCCATCGACATAAATCCCACCACAAACCTTGCATTAATACCAAACCAATGCCCGTGTGCAAACTTGTGGACCCGCTAACAGTAACACATCCTCTATCATGGTATCTTTAGGATTAGCGACATGCCATGAGGATGTACATGCTCCCCTTTTTAGAGAGCAAGATCATCATCTATGGAGACAATATTAGTAACATTGTCAGTCTCTCCATCAACTGACCCAGAACCTCTTGTCGAACCTGCTCTACCTCTCGAACAATTTTTCCTCACGTGCCCAGATTGTCCACACGTCCAGTATACTATATTTTTTTTCATAGAGTTCTTCTTCCGATATCCAGCTACCACTAGAGCTGAGTCTTCAGGAGGAAAATTTTTTCTACCACCCAGTCTTCTCTCTTTTGAAAAGAGTTTTCCGGTAACTTCAGAAAAAATTATCTTCTCCTTCTCATGAATCAAAATCGATTTCATGTGTTCATATGAAGGTGAAAGAGACCAGATGAGTCTCAAAGCTTGATCCTCATCAGCTATACGAACTCCAATAGCCTCCAGTTCAGAGACGATCCCATTGAGAACACTTAAATGATCTGAAATTGTAGTACCTTCCCTCATCTGCAGTGTATGAAACTGCTCCTTTAGGTACACCCGATTTAAGACGTCCTTTGTTTGATACAACTCCTCAAGCTTTTCCAAGAGCTCCTTTGCTGTAGATATCCCATGCACATTCGCAAGGATATTTTTAATCAAACACAATCGTATCCTACTTACTACTCTCAAATCCAGATCTTCCCAATCTTCATCGCTCATACTAGATCTGTCCATACTAGCCGTTTTGCCAGTATCACTAGTAGTAGTGCTAATACCAGGGATTTGTCTGCCTTTCAATGCCTTGTGTAACCTCGACTGAATCAAAATGTCCCTGACTTGCACTTGCCACAAGCCAAAATTGATTCTTCCCTCGAATTTCTCCACCTCAAATCTAAGAGGATTCGAAGTCCTATTTCCTGACATTTTTCCTGTGCTCTTCTGCCTTAATGAATTTTACTGTAGAAATGAATAGTATACCAGGTAAGTTCCTTGGAAAGAGAGGTGTGTCACAAAAGACACACTTAAATGCCAAGTCTTTCCTTAGCCATAACTTTCCTAGACATGCACTTCTACACTACCACACCAAAGCTTCACCGCACCAAATGAACCTTTCTCAAGAAAATCTTTTTTGATGTGGAAGATCAGTCAAAACTGCGGCCACAAAGTATACTTAGAATTTTCAAGAAAAATACAACCTGACTCTAATACCAATTGTTGGGAATTTAGACCTCTCAAATCCACACCCAAAGATATTTTATAGACACAAATATCAGAAAATAACAACAGAAAAGACTTTACGTGGAAACTCCCAAACCGGAGAAAAATCATGGGCACTGAGAAGAAATCCATTACGTAAAAATTTCTTAAAATCACACAAATTTTCCTCTTACCTAATCTCTCGATACACTAACACACCCACAAAAAAATACTCACAACAAACTTTCCAACTCTCACCTCAAAAGAGGAATTTAACTAGAGTCAAATTTATCATACAAATCTTTGATTTTATTTTGGTGCATTAATTAAGAATATAACAACCTCCTTATATAGGCAAAAGTCTTACCTTAATTATTTTCTCCAACCAGTATGGAACAAACAAAGAATCAAAAACTCTACAAACGTTTGATTCAGAACTTTGGTTACGAGGGATTTCTAAGTCATGTCACTGCAGGTAACTGAAGTCAGGCCAAAAGTGAGCCTGGTCGTGAGGATGGTTTCGGCTGCTGGCAGCTATGACTATATCAATGATTGGGAATTCAAGCAGAGTGGTTCAATCAAAGTCACGGTAGATCAAAACTTAGTGAAGCTCATTGAATGCTATTACTTACTTCATCTTAATACCTGATTCCTCTTGCAGGTTGGTTTAACTGGTTTGTTAGAAGTAAGGGGATCAATATACAGTCACAATGACCAATGACCAAATAAGCAAGGAAGTCTAAGGCACGCTTTTGGCAGAGAATACGATAGGTGCAAACCACGATCACTTCTTTACCTACCATCTTGATCTTGACGTGGTTCGAATGAAAACTCCTTCCCATCTCACCAAGGAAATCTTATTGGAAAGTTGTTCGTGAGACAGCTAAAACTGAGTCTGCAGCAAAGGCCAAGCTTGGTTTAGGAGAAGCTGATCTATTAGTTGTCAATCCCAACAAGAAGACTAACATGGGTAACTTCATTAGCTATCGTCTGATCCCAGGATCTGTTTCTGGTTCTCTTTTATGAGACGATGAATATAGCCTTCACTAAATATAATCTGTTGGTTACACCATACAACAAGTCTGAAAAAAGGGCAGGCGGATTGTACGTTGATCAGAGCCGAGGAGAAGATACTCTGGATAGCTGCAGCCTCAGGTGAGGAAAAAGCTTGTTAGATTCTTTTTCAGATCATAATTTTCTTAACGTGAATCTTAAAAATTGTTTATTTCCAATATAGAGAACAAGGACATTGTATTGTGGTACACACGGGTGTACTATACCAAGAAGATTTTCAAGTTCTTACAACATTAATCAGTGGATTTGAGCTCCGTCCTGCAAATTTTTTCGATAGCAATCCTGTACTCAAAGCAAAGCCCCCTCATCCTGTCAAATTTCCCAACTTGCTCTTCCTACTATTAAGTTGACGACTTTGATTCAAGAACGTTAATGCTTCCTTGCTTCTCTTATTATTTCCTTCAAGTAGTCGCAAAAATGAATCTCCAGCTTGCTTGAAGAATAAAGGGTCGTGTACAATGAGTTGCTTATTCAAGTTCCATAACTTCAATCTTATGTTTAGTGTCGTTAAAGTTGGGAAAGAACGAATCATGAATCATGTGATGTCCTTCCGCTCACAAGGATCACCGAGTGCTGCACATGATTCCCCTCTTTTTCTAAAGAAGTTGAGTCAATTATTCTTGCTCTCTGTGCAAGGAAAGGGAGCTAAACATTACCAAAACAAGCAATCCATTTTAATAATACGCCGCCTCCAATTTAGTATGTTAAAGCTCAGGATTGTTGCTTGTTAAATAGTGAAACCAGAACATTATCTATGGCCTCCACTGCAGAACCAGTCATCTTTAGCAGCATCAATGAGTATTCTTTTCCTAGTTTTAGTTCTCAGTCTAAAATGCTCTTCAATAGCTAGCCTTTATCACCCACTAGATCCTCTGGATCCTAATGAGATCAATCAAGTGCGAGTCATCGTTCAAAAGTCTGATCTTTTAAATCATCCCAACGTAACCTTTCATTACGTTGATCTTGAAGAACCCGATAAAGGGGATGTTGTCAAATGGCTATCTTCATCAAAACAACCTAAATCTTCTATTCCTCGTAGAGCCAAAGTAGTTGCTCGAGATGGGGTTGAGACTCATGAATTCATTGTAGACTTGTCCAAGAGGTCCGTTGTATCGCACAACGTCTACACCAGTCACGGTTACCCTTCTTTCACGTTCAACGAACTTTTCCGAGCTAGTAAACTTCCTCTGAAGTACCCCAAATTCGCCGAGTCAACTCACAAGAGAGGGTTAAACCTATCTGAAATATCATGTTTGCCCTTCACCGTAGGTTGGTACGGAGAACATGCGACTAAACGAGCACTTAAAGTTGCATGCTTTTACAGAGCTAGATCGGTCAACGTATTTGCGAGGCCTATTGAGGGTATCACGATTCTAGTTGATGTTGATTCTATGCAGATTACATCATACACAGACAGACTCAGAGCCCCTGTGCCTAAAGCGGGAGGCACTGACTTTCGTTCCAAGGCAAAGCCCAAGAATATTCCTTATAACGTATCCGACGGAGGGTTCACCATCGACGGTCACCGTGTTAGATGGTCTAACTGGGATTTTCATTTATCGTTTCATGCTAGGCCAGGAATAGTAATATCTACAGCCTCCATATTTGATGCGAAGATTAACAAATCCCGGAGGGTGCTATACAGAGGCCATGTATCAGAGACTTTTGTTCCATACATGGATCCAACAAATGAGTGGTACTTCAGGACCTTCATGGACATTGGCGAATTTGGGTTCGGTCGATCAGCAGTTACTCTCCACCCATTGGTCGACTGTCCGGAAAATGCCGTGTACCTTGACGGATATGTGGACGGGGCCGATGGGATGCCGCAGAAGATGCAAAGCGTCATTTGCGTGTTTGAGCAATACAGCGGTGATGTTGCTTGGAGACATACTGAAATAAATATTCCTGGAAAGGTGGTAAGTTCATTGATTTAACTCTTTTTGAACATCCGTCCGAAAAATTACAAATTGGGATTTGGCAGATAACTAGTGGAAAGCCAGAAATCAGTTTGGTGGTGCGGATGGTGGCTACTGTGGGGAACTACGATTATGTTCTCGACTGGGAGTTCAAGAAATGTGGCACCATCAAAGTTGGTGTAAGTTCTGTTCTTTTCACGCTTTCATGAATATTGGATAATAGCATTATTTTAAGAAATATGTAAATTTCATTACAACTTTTATTTTATAATAATGCATATCCCAATTTATGAAAATATATATTACTTGATTTCACTATAATAATATTAAAAAATTCAACCCTGAAATGGACTTGAGTATTATTTTCAAAATATTTTTTGAAATTTTACAAAATTTGATAAACTTTAACCTCATCCATTATAAATTATTTTTTAATGTCATAGCATAAAAATAATATATCAAATTTACAACTTTCATTTTATAATTATACATCTTTCAATTTCTAAAGAATATATGTTATTATTATAATAACGCCAATGTTAAAATATCTCATATTGACTAAATATTAAAATATTAAATAATTTATAAGTGGTATCGTTCAACTATCTAAATAATTAGTTCTAATCATTTTAACAATGATTAATCTAAGCTCAATTTTTATTAATGAGTTTTATACTCTATTTATATTAAAAATTCTAATAAAAAATGATAGATTTTTATGACGTTGGAAGGATGTAAACTTTATGTTCAAAACATTTAAAATATAAGATTTATGTTATTATGCAAGTGCAATTTAGGTTGGCTTGACGGGAATATTAGAGATGAAGGCCACTTCCTACGCGAACGAAGACCAAATTACAACTAATGTATACGGTACATTAATTACAGAGAACGCCGTCGCCGTTAATCACGACCACTTCCTCACTTACTACCTTGACCTTGACGTCGACGGTAACTACAACTCATTCGTAAGAGCTAAACTACAAACGGCCAGGGTGTCGACCGTTAACGCGCCGTCGCCGAGAAGAAGTTATTGGACGGTCGTTAAGGAAACGGCTAAAACTGAAGCCGAGGCTAGGATTCGACTGGGCTTGGACCCAGAAGAGCTTTGGGTCGTGAACCCCAATAAGAGGACTAGGCTTGGGAATCAGGTGGGTTACCGGCTGATCACCGGAGAGCCTGTAACGTCTCTGTTGACCGACGATGACTATCCGCAAATTAGAGCCGCTTATACCAAGTACCAGGTGTGGGTAACTGCTTATAACAAGTCAGAAAGGTGGGCTGGTGGATTTTATGTTGATCGGAGCCGAGGTGAAGATGGCTTATCTGTCTGGAGCCGCAGGTAAACTAAATAATTAAAATTTTGTATTTAGAATCTAAGATAAAGTTAAGAGGTCTCCAATGTTTAATTTTAATTAACTTTAAATTTAAACTTAAATTTGATATTATTTTCAACCAATTATAAAAAATTAATTTAGGTTTTGATGTGACCAATCTAAAATTAAAATATTAAATTAAATTAAATTGACTTAGAATTATTGTTAATTAAATTATGATTTGATCAATTTAAAATCATTTAAATACATTCAAGTTTTAGTATTAGATCCTAAATAAACAAAATTAAGTTTGACTTTTAACAAAATTTGGATTCAGAGTTCAACATTCAGAAATTCGATATCAAATTCGATCTATCTTATTTTTAATATTAAAAAAATTAGTTTGATTGATTTAATAATGAAAACTTTGATCAAATTTTTTATTCGATTTTTAATTTTTTAATTACATTTATTTTAAAATCCTTATTATTAAAAGTCGAGTCTTCTTCTATTATTTTTTCAATCTTTAATTAGTTTTATAACATGTTAAACCTTTTAAACTTTTTAAATTCTTATTTTATAGGTTTAACTTTCGGTTCGGTTTTTAAAATATCGTTATTTTTTAATCTAATTCTTGTATATATTTGTTGCAATTTTTTTACAGTAATACATAATATTGGGGTGATTAGAAAAGAATAAGCGTATGTTATATGTGCAGGAATAGAGTGGTGGAGAACAAAGACATAGTTTTATGGTATACGGTGGGATTTCACCATGTTCCATGTCAAGAAGATTTCCCGGTGATGCCAACCCTTCATGGGGGATTTGAGCTTCGACCTGCCAACTTTTTCGAAAGCAACCCATTGCTCCATCAAGATTAGCCCTTCAACATTTTAAAGGATGCATATGATGTACAGTAGTAGAACGAAATTTGTATTTGTTATTTTTCAGATTATAACCAAAAAAAAACAATATTAAACATTTAGTGCCATAAATTTAAAAAATATTACAATTGTGATTTCACTAATTGTATTTAAACTTTAATTTGAATTAAATATTTAAATAGATTAAGGCATATCTATTCTAAATTAACGTGTTAGAGATGTTTTTTAAGTAGTACTTTTATTTGTTTTAATAATCTAATGTAGAGAAGCTAAGGGACTCATCCACCCTTAACCAAAGGTTAGGGGTTCGATCCTTGACTTTGGGTATGGAGCAGCTTTAAATTCTTGGACCAGCTGTCCCACCCTGTGAGGTGCCTTCCCATCAGCGAGAGGATTAGTCACTGGGTCCGCCGGTGGATGCTCTGGTCAAAGACTAAAAAATATATATGTAAAGACATAGAATGCATTAAATTGTCACAAGAAAGGATGCAACTCGGTATCAAATAATTTAATAAAATCTCGATCTAATTCAAAGTCAATAAATTAATCTCGATTGTATTTTAAATTAAATTTGTATTGAATACTCAAATTTAATTTAATTTGATTTATTTTTTAAAAATTCAGTCAATTTTGAAAGATTAGGTCGTATCCTTTAGAAATCAGTGTATTAACTTGTTTTTTGTAAAATAAAAAAATATTATTCTGCATTTTCTTTGTTAATATAAATTTATGACTGCTCTTAAATCTATAATTAGAGCTTAATTATGGTATAACTAACATTTATTTCCATGTAGTAATGATCCACCAGTACTCCGATTAACATAATAACAAGGAAATTCAAAAGAAGTCATGACCTCAAATCAAATGGATTATTGTCATAGACTCGGGGACTAAATTATCCGATAACCGTGCAATTAGCCATTCATGGACGCTTTGTGACCACTTTCAACACTGGATTGGATTCGAAAAAATTAGTGGGTCGGAGCTCAAATCCACCGGTCAGCGTCGGCATCAACGGGAAATCTTCCTGGCAAGGGACGTGGTGAAAACCCATGACGTACCACAGCACTATGTCCTTGTTCTCGATCTCTCTGTTCCTGCAAAATACAAGCCATGAAAAAAAGAAAAAGTCTCAGTGATGATGGCAGATATATATAATCTTGTAACCATCGTATATACAGTACCTAAGAGTCCAAGCAGCCAATGTGTCTTGACCTTGGCTTTGATCGACGTATCGTCCTCCTGCCCACTTTTCAGATTTGTTATGTGGAGTAACCCATATGTTGTTCTCGCTGAAAGCACCTCGGATTTGAGGGTAATCATTCTCTAACAACAGCGAGTGTAACGTTGCCCCAGGTATTATCCGATAGCCATACTTGTTTCCAGCTTTAGTTTTCTTGTTAGGGTTCACTATTACAAGTTCATATGGCTTCTGTCCCAGTTGGATTTTTGCCTCCGACTCAGTTTTGGCTGTTTCACTAGCAACTGTCCAATAACTCTTCCTCGGCGTGGACCCATCGGTCACTGGTTTCATTACCAGACCTTTCTTTTCGAAGGAATTGTCGACACCATCTACGTCAAGATCAAGATAGAAGCTAAGGACATGATCATGGTATACTCCTATGGTGTTCTCTGCCAATAAGCTTCCATGAGCTTCCTCTTTGATTTGATCTACATGTGTATATGTTGTCCCTTTTACTTCAAGAATCCCAGTTAAACCCACCTGAACTTTGATTGACCCACTTGGCTTGAACTCCCAGTCCACGACATGATCGTAGTTTCCAACAGTAGCCACCATTCTCGCCACTAGGCTCACGTCTGGTCTTGCCTCGTTTACCTGCAAAACCACAGATAGTTTCCAGTTTCCACTCATAACGTAGGATGAATCAAAAACTAAATCATGTTCAGAAGTTCCTCTTACCGTAACTCCTGGAATGCCAAATTCGGTATGCCGCCACATGACTTCTCCTGCATGTCTTTCGAATATGCAAAATGCATTCGAGACTTTAACTGGAGTGCCGTCTTGACCGGCGTAGTAACCATCCATGAACACTGCGTTAGAGGGGCAATCGGCGTTTGGAATTAACGAAGCTGCAGATTGACCAAACCCGAACTCCCCACAGTCAAAAAAGGTTCTGTAGTAGTAATCCTTGGATGGATCCATGTACGGTACAAAGAGCTCGGAGACATGTCCTCTGTACAAAACACTGCGATGTTTTTCCTTTTCTGGATCATAGATTGATGCCAGTGATATGACAGGGCCAACTCGAACATCCAATGCAAGATGAAACTCCCAATTCACCCATCTGCTCAACATTATTACATTAAACACAGAAAAAGAAAGCAATCTAAGATGCATACCAAAAATCTACGCTCTTTACCAACGTTTAACCTGAACAGTGCAGATACACGTTTTCGAAAAGATTGAACAGGTGACGTATCGGGATGATGTTATGGCTCTTAGGAGTCACGAGTTTGTATTTGAGACTCTGACAGATCAAGATAAAATACGAAGTCACATGCATGCACAATGGTTTTTGTTGCATGAGCCATTCTTCATATACATAAGGACACATATTCACGTGCAGTTGGCACAAAGTTTTAACTATGAAATTATTTCGTCCCGTGCATTTGGTCGTGGAGAATCAGAATCGACTCAGATACTATTCGGCTCAAAATGGTGGCACAGTACACGAAATTCGAAATATAATGTAAAAGTTATAAGATTTATTGTAATTTTAAAAAATTATTTAATTTTTCAATTTTTATTAAAAAAAGGATGAAAACATGTCATATATATCACCATTGAGTATTAATGACACAATAGTTTAAATTAGTTTCTAAATTAATAAAAAATAATTTATTATAGTTTATTAAATTATTAAATTAATTATTTCAAATCATATTATATTTATTTCACCGTTATTTTTAATATTTTTTAAAATTAAAAATATAGAATTTTAGAAAAATGAAAGATTAATTTAAAAAAATACTTATATCATATGAAAAGACAGTATCTTTTACCTTCGAAGTATAAACATATATTCGATATAAAGGACATAAAAAAGCTATAAGTACATCAACTAAGAATGGAGCTATTCCACACAAAAGTTTTAAAAGACGAAAATGGAGGAGGAAGACGCGGATAGGATAGTGAACAAAAAGAAGAGATTCATCTAATCAGGCAATTGTGATTCAACTTCAAGCAGTGATAGATTTAGAAATTTAAGATAGGAAAGTTTAAGTATTTATTTTTTTAAAATTTTGAGAGACTCAGTCTAA
>JAOTAX010000198.1:48838644-48854535 GCA_025629825.1 Erythroxylum guanchezii
GTCGAGTCCGATTTTATCGCAAAAGTTCCAGTGTTGTCCAAGATCCAATAGACATAAATTAATTTTTAAATTAAAATATCAAAACGATATCGTTTTGTTATTATTTGTAGGACCTCGAGGTGACCTGGTTGGAGCCTTATTGTCATTTATATACGTAAGACATATATTTTTTAAAATTCCTTCCTTTTTTCCTCCTCCATGTCACCCAATCTCAAAGTTTCATTTTACATTATATTTCTCCTAGCATGTAAACGTATGCTTAGTATGGTTATGAATGAAAATGAGTTAGATTA
Organism: Erythroxylum guanchezii; assembly: GCA_025629825.1. NCBI lineage: Eukaryota > Viridiplantae > Streptophyta > Magnoliopsida > Malpighiales > Erythroxylaceae > Erythroxylum > Erythroxylum guanchezii. The sequence continues at coordinate 48,838,938 of JAOTAX010000198.1, forward strand.
GGTTAGACCCACTTATGCTAGAGTCCTGCTTGAAATTTGTCTGCACCTAAGTCTGATTTAAAGTCTAATCAAGTTGTAATGGTTAGACATGGTTTTTTAAATTTAAAATTAAAAAATAATGTATTTTTTAAGAATCTTAAGTTTCAAGCTAGATTGGGTCGGACAGTCCAAACTTAAACTTAGATCGAAATTCGATTAAACTAAGTCGAGCTTATTAATTTCGAGATTACTGGGCGTGACCCTTGACTTATTTGCAAGAATTGCAATCAATTTTACCCTAAATTAATATAACTACATTTTTTCTTTAGACAACATTAATTAGCCACTTGATAAACAATAGTTAGGTAAAAAAAAATTAAAACTATTTATAATTCAAACTTATATCCTACGTTTGGTATCATAAAGTTTTTAATATAAAAACATCAATAGCACATGTCCATAAATTGAATATAATTACGCATAATAAAGAACTACAGAAAGAAAAAATCAAACTTACATGATCTTATACGATATTATATTATCATTTTAAATATTAAATTGCACTAAATAAATTACCAAGTCATGGGATATTAGTGAATCTCATATGTCTAATTATTTTCTTACTACAATGTGTTATAGAACTTACAAATTAACCAAGTTGGGTCAATGAATCATATTAAATTTGATTTGATATATTAACTTCAAATTAGCTCAATTTTAGCCAAATTATTAATTAAACTCAAACAAATATTAAATTTAAATATGAATATTTGAATCAGAAATAATTAAATTTAATTAAATATATAAATTTTAGAGTAAGAATGATACATAATCTAAAGAAATTTACGAATAGAGATCGCAATGGGCATAGTCCAAGCCTTAGCCAAACCTGACTTAGGCTTGAACTTTGTTTAAAAATAAAAATTATAGATCAATGTCATTTTTATTTAAACGACATTATTTTACTTATAAGAGTCAAGTCTCATAAAAAGGTTAAGCGTGGAGAGCTTGAACCCGAATTCAAGCTCTATCAAAGGCCCAATCAACTTAAATCTGGCCTGTTAATTTTGTTTGAGCTAGAGCAGACCCGAGATTGAACCCGGTTGTCATTCCTATTTACGATCCTACTTGTAAAGACCCGCGGTGTTTCGCTGTCTGGGCTTATTTACCGTCCCTCTGTACGATCCTACTTCTAAGGACCCGTGCTGTTTAGCTATCATAGTCCACGAGAGGACATCATGCTGATGCCACTATTACCTTACAGCGGACCCCATCTCTAGTTTGTTGGAACACTGATGTTGTCGTAAGTTTACATCTGTCAAAACAGGCATGCGATGCGAGTAGTATGTACGTGAGTAAGTGCGTGAAGAGAACACAATAGTTATGAGTATATATACAGTGTAGAGTAAGTAGTGTGTTAAGAGGAGTTATTGTGTGTCTTGATTATGGTGGGGTTGAAATATTTTGATGAGGATGGTGGTGATAATGATGAAGATGATGAGTGCGCCTGCAATGTCACGCCCTTTCTTTCTTCCTTCCTCCATCTTTTGAAGCAAGAGAAAGCGTGTTATGATGGTTCCCGCTGCACGCCCCTTCCTTATTCCCCTCTCCCTTTTCCCAACCAAGATTTGCACGCATTTTCGAAGAAAAGAATCATCACCTCTTGTTCCTTTTCCCTTCGCTCTAATTATAATTTCTTTTTAAACCTTAGCTTCTCTTTGTTGATGATGCTTCTGTATAGATGTAATCCCAAAGTATAAAAACTTATGACTACGACCTTATTATAACTATTCACTCTTAGTGGTATCATTTTAATGGGTTTAATTGACTAAGAAAATATAGCAATCACTATCTTAGTTGATTACTAAAATAACCAATGTTTTAAAACCTAACCAGTTTGATTAATTTCACAATAAAAATCTTAAACCGACCAATTTTTTTGTTTGATTTAGATTATTAATTTTTGTTGTTAAAAGTCAATCAGTTATTAATTAATCGATTAGTTTTTGTAAACTAATCAATTCTTATAAATTAAAATAAATCAATTAATTTTCATTTCACAGTTCTTTTCAATTAAACTTTAAAATGTTCGTTTAGTCAGATTGTCTTTATTAATATTTTTAAATTTTTTATTTAATTTAATCTTTAACTAATTTTATGATAGTTTAATACTAGTTGAACCTTAAATTTGAATATCTTATCTTACCAGTTTAACTTTTGGTCAAAATTTTAAAACATTGATTATATCTGTCAAGCACTCTCACTAGTTTTTTGAAATTTTTTTTTATAAATGTTAGTAATTACATAAATAAGATATTTCATATCAATATGTTCTAGTGATATTCCCAATATTCATAAATGAATATATGGTAAATATTAAAATTAAAAATATCATATGTCAAAAAGTTTACATGTAATTAAATTAAAATAATATTATTTAAGGATGTGAAAGACGGAATAATTAACCTGTACATTTGCTGCAAATCTTCCACAATTACTTCCGACAGGACCCGTTTAGCAACAGCAAAAGCAATAGTGCTTTGTTGATTTGTCGAGGGCAGATAAAAATAAATAAAAAAATATATGACCGAATTAAGAATATTAATGAAGATGCTCTTATCATAGAGTCTAGATCCTCTGTCCAATATTATGATGTTTTATTGTGTCCAATAAATCTTAGCCATTTATTTATATAGGTCCCGCATGGAGCCTACGTGGGACCCGCAAAATGAATGGCTAAAATTCTATGAAACAGAGTAAAACTGGACAAAAGATCTGGACTCCTTATCATGATACGTTAAAAGTTGCTCTTTTGTAATTAGGAAGTAAAAGGTTTAGATTACGAAAACAGGTTTTTTGTAAAAAAAGTTCAACGAAACGGTTCGTAAATATTAGATATTGTTTATAATAAATTTTTAAATTATAAAATAATCTCTTAATTTTTATATAATTAAAATTAAATACTTTGTTATGATTAGAATTTAAAACATTTCAAGTTAGCAAATTAAAACCAAAACAAAAGTATTATATTATCTAAACCTAATACTTTAATTGAAATATTTTTTATATTAAAAAATAAATGTAACATTTTTTTTCAGTTTTACCCTTAAAATTTGTCATATTTACAATTCTTACTTAATATTTTTATACCAATCAACATAATCCAAAATTATTCGATGTATTTTAATAAGAACAATCGGTGCCATACACAGTTTTGCATACACATTACACAACCAGTTCTTCAATACTACTTTAAAAGATATTACCAACATTGATGCATAGCTAGCCAGTGTGTTTGGCCAAATACAAGAATCAATAGGTGCAAGGATCGATCATTAATGTACAAGAGTGAAAAATCCTGCAAGGAATAATCTGATTTCTAGGGTTTTCCTCAACATTAATGTATAAATACAAGTCAGTTCACAAGTTGATGAATCTAATGATCATAGCGTGTGTTGAAGTGACCCATCAAAGCTTATGAGGTGGTTTCATACATGGGAGAGGATTGAACTAGGAAAACGACATACATATCACTCAAACCTAAGAAAATCAGACACTGTCCACCACTTTATCCACTTTTTAGCTTTGCTTTGGTATGTATACCATCATGTCATTGTATCAAGTTTACGAAAACCCATGAGGATATTTTGGTGCAACTTTTGGTCCCAAGTGCACACGCCAGCTTCCATTTAGATTTTGCCTTTCCTAAGTTCCTCTTCCATGCCAAAAGCCAAATCATACCACCTTTGTTCTTTTTTTTTTTCTTCTTCCATCCCGCGTGCATATATTAAGCCACCTACCTAGCTCGTCTCTCCATCCACTCTCACTTTCTCCTCTCGCAAACCCTTTGTTCCTCTGTGTGGTAGCTTTCCTAGAAGGATACAAAGAAATGGGTGATATTTCTTGCTCTCATGAGATTATCAATGGCAATGGAGTGGATAGAATCAGCCATTCATCGCCTAATGGCTATAGAAAGAGCTGCTGGTATGAGGAAGAGATTGAAGCTAACTTGAGATGGTGTTTCTCTCTTAATAGGTATTATAAAAAAGTATTGTTATCTATGAAAATGATGAAATCCCAGTTCTATACGTTACTTGCAGAACTCAGTAGAAACAAAATTCACTGTCTTCTCGATATTAATTTGTGGCGGGTTTTATGGCGAATCGCCTTATTTTATTTGCATTCTTTATTCAACATGTTGAGACAATATCATGGAAGAGAAGAGGCAATGTAAACACCTTTTTATCCCTCCAGACAAATGGAAACTCCTAGCTGTCCTTTCTCATATTTTCGAAGATTCTGTTCCTCCTTTTTGCTCCTCACTATCTCGTCACACTTATTCTTTATAATTTGTGTATAGTAATCCCAAACGGTGACTATAAATCTTGGTCGTGAAAAGGGCAGACAGTGTGTTTAACAGGGAAAAAAAAAGAAACTCTTTTTTCCTTTATTCTTGTATATGATTGATCACTCTTTTTCTTCCATGGCAGCATTTTGCATACAGGATCTACTCCATACCAGGAAATTGCACTCTTGGATACAAAACCATTTGGAAAGGTTTGATTTTAGCAACAAAAAAAAAAAAAAACCTTGAAATGGGTTCTTAACAGTTTTATAGTGAGACCTAAATTAACATTTCTCTGACGTGAAAAATGCTGTAACTCAACAGACTTTGATCATTGATGGGAAGCTTCAGAGTGCAGAAATTGATGAATTCATTTATCATGAATGTCTCGTTCATCCAGCACTTCTTCATCATCCAGAGTAACTTCTTAACTCTCTCTTTGATGGTTTTTGGTTTTCTTGTCCAAGTAATTACTTATTATATTCAACTGTAGTCCAAAGACAGTCTTCATCATGGGAGGAGGTGAAGGGTCCACTGCAAGAGAAATACTTAGACACAAGACAGTAGAGAAGGTTGTCATGTGTGACATTGATGAGGTAAGTTCAAATCGCCACCATTAATCAAAGTTCCCTTTACTTTTTTTCCAACTTAAGCTTTTATTACACATAATTAAAGCTCGTTAATGGAACAGGAGGTAGTAGAGTTCTGCAAAGCATACTTGCTTGCGAACAGTGAAGCTTTTTCTGATCCTAGACTTGAGGTGATCATCAATGACGCCAGGTCGGTCATCTTTCCCTTTCGTCTTCTCCCTCCTTTTATTACTAAAGCTAATACCCATTATTGGTCAATTTGTTTCAGGATTGAGCTTGAAAATAGGAAGGAGAGCTACGATGTGATCATAGGAGACCTTGCAGACCCCATAGAAGGAGGCCCATGTTATAAACTGTACACGAAATCCTTTTACGAGTCTCATGTTAAGCCCAGACTCAATCAGGATGGAGTTTTTGTCACACAGGTATCGCATTCCAACTGGTATTCATCAATGAGTGTTGGGAAATTATATTGGAAGGAAGGTTAATTAAATGGAGTGGTGTAAATATCAGGCAGGGCCAGCAGGAATTTTCAGCCATACAGAAGTATTTTCCTGTATCTATAATACTTTGAAACAGGTGTTCAAATGTAAGCAAAACTTGAGATGCTTTTTTCTGCTACTGTTTCAGTTACTGTTGATTATAATCAAAAGGAAACTAATGTTCTGTTAATATTCATCTTTTAATGGTGCAGATGTTGTGGCATATTCTGCTCATATCCCTTCTTATGCTGATACTTGGGGATGGGTCATGGTAATGCTTCACACTATCATCTCTGTTTTAGTTACCTGTACACTTGCACAAATCAAGTGCTCTAGCTTTTTAAGTGTGACAACTCGCCGGACCCTAGCTCTCTTAGATCTAATGTCAAACCCAAGTTTCGTCAAACCGGACTTGGTCAGTTCAATATGAACTTGGGTCAAAGTCGAGCTTTTTCCTTGTGCTTATTTCTTCAGTTCTCCAAGATCTAAGTTCAAGTTCAAATCGAAGTCATATCGAATTCGATTGATTAAATTTGAACCGGGCTGAGCTTTTTTGTTGTGTTTAAGTATCAACAACTTCTAATTTCTTGTACACGATCAACTTGCAGGCTTCAGATTCACCAATCTCTTTAAGTGCTGATGAACTGGACCTTAAGATAAAGCAGAGAATCAAAGGAGAGAACAGATACTTTGATGGGAAGACATTTTCTTCAGCCTCTACCTTGAGCAAAGCCATTCGCAATTCGTAAGATCAAAAGCGTTTCACATTTCCAATCTGTACTTATTATTATCAAGTTGTGACCAACTTGGGATTGAAAATGGGCAGGTTGGACAATGAAACACATGTATACACAGAAGGAGATGCAAGGTTCATCTATGGCCATGGGATTATTACACAAAAACAGAGTCAACCTTAAGCTACGAACAGAAAAGCACTACGAAAGTTGAAATATATATACGAACTTGGAAAATTTGACCCTTTTTCCTTTCTTTTCTGTTCTTGATATGCTCTTCGGTGTTCTAAGATTATGTACTTGCTTTTCTTTTTTTGTTATTTTGTTCATGTGTTAATGCCTTATAACGGCGTAATAGCGAAATGAGTATATTCGTATTTGTGCTTTTTGCTAAGTATGTTGTTTCATTAAATTTGATATCTTCTTCAATTGCTTATACACCAAAAAGAAAAGGTATAAATCATCAAATAAATAAAAATAATAGAAATAAAACAATATAGAAATTTATAATAAAATTAATAAAATAATCCGTTAATTTTTCTGTTTAGTATTACTTTTATCGTATTTTTCAGAAAAATAGCATAAATTTAATAAAGTATGAAAATTTTAAAATCATTTTAAATTAAAAATAAAATATAAAATATTTTTATAATTTTAATTTAAAGAGAGGTAGCTTCACAACAAAAGTAGAAGCCCAACGAGGCTCTAACTCTTTCCAGTCCATTGCATTTCACATTAAGTTTTTATTTGGTTGGATTTATATCAGTAAAATTTTTTTCAATAAATCTTTTTTAAAAAGAATTTTTTTAAAAAATTAGTTGAATATTTGACTGTTATTTAAAAAAAATTTTTTTAAAAAGCTTCGTATAATAGACTAATAAAAAATAAATTTTGATTCCTTAACAGGCCTTTGAAGACCAACAAAAGTAGAAACCCAAGGAAGAAAGCTATAACTCCTTCTAGCGCATTGCATTTCACAACAACTCTAGTTTAGAGACGTCCTAATCGCAAATTGGGATGATAATAAGTTGGTCTAAGTTGAGTGTGTTCAAACTCAAATTCAACTCAAAAAGTTTTATTTGAGCCCGAACTTGAGTTTGATCGAGTTTGAGAAGCTCAAGATACAATTAAGCCTAATCTAACTTGATTTTCTTTTTTTACTTTAAAATTTAGAAAATTTTAAATTTCTAATCCCTGCTCGCACCACATTCAGACTAATCTTTACTCGCACCAAGTCAGACTAATCTTTACTCGCACCAAGTCAACTCGTAAGGAGTAAAATGTTGGCCAAATAAATTTTTTCATTTTCAGGTCTCGAACTTGAGATCTTTGACTAAGGGATGAGAGCGTTGAACTACTCACATCAACCATATTTAGTTTAGGTCAACCATATTTGACAGGGTATGTGAGCACTCCAAGTATTCGAAACGCAAGATATATATATTAATTAAGTGAAATGACAAAGAATCGAACGAAAGAGGGGAGGGACGGTGGATTTATCTATTCAACTGGCATAATATAAAGAAATAGAAAGAGCTATCCCATTGCTATTAGTGGTAGAGCTAACCCAGCAACACCGCCCGGTTTATGGCTTCGCTTGGTCTCTCATTTTCGGGACGGCTTGCTGGTTCTTATGGTCCTGACGAAATCGAGGCATTTTTGACTCTCAGTTCACCTGGCCGTCTTCTCTGGTTCATTGCATTCTTCAATATGTCCAGCAAGTCGCTACTGCTTCGGTTTGGCACATCAGAACCGTTTCCGGTTGTCGGCCGCGTCAGGAACACTTTATTGGCTGGCATCCACCGGCTCAGGGGTGGGTGAAACTCAACATTGACGGGATGTGCAAACCCGACCCCTACTTGGCCTCTGCGGGCGGGTTTCTTCGCAACAGAACCGGTGCCTGGCTTAGAGGGTTCACTCACAATCTCGGCCGTTGTTCCTCTTTGACTGCTGAGTTGTGGGGTGTTTTCTTTGGCCTACACCTGGCTTGGGATCAGGGTTACCGTCAGGTGATCTTGGAACTCGACTCTCAAGTGACTTTGAGCTCCTTTTCCGACCCCGCCGCCCGCAATCACTCGATCAATCCGCTCATTTTTGGCATCAACGAACTGCTCAATCGCAACTGGATTGTCCTTCCCCGTCATACCTACCAGGAAGGGAATCGCTGCGCCGATTGGTTGGTGAATTTTGCTGTTCATTTCGATCTTGGGGTCATTACTTTTGTTACTGCGCCCCCCGAGTGCCTTTCGATACTCCTAGAAGATATCGCTGGGATAAGCTTCCCTAGATACATTATGTAATTTTATTTTCCTTTCTATGCTAGAAAAAATAAAAGATAGCAAAGAAAATGGTTTGGAATCTAATCAGTTTTGAAGGGATAAGCTTACACCTAACATAGCACCATTTCTCGGTGGCACTTCTTTTTGTGACGAAAAATTGTTCATTTTACTAAATAATTACATTTTTACTAAAACCAAAGTAACTTTCGATAGTGGCAGCATTGTCGGTAAGTAGGGTATCAGAGGCCTAGACTATTGCTTCCTCATAACGTACCAATTTTAGGATAAGTTGCTATCGTGCATTTAAAATCAAATAAATAATAAATAAATAAACGAATTTTACCAATCAATCAATCCATAGAACTTGTCGATATTTTATTACACGTTTTCCATGTTCATGACGGTGAAGACTATTCAATATCACGAGGTGATTTGCTTTCTATGTACGTAATTTTTTTATTAAATTAAGTATTTCACGAGAATAACGTGTAAGCTTTTCTAAAAGAGATTCCAACACAAATCACACTTTATACACTCATATACATTTATTTTGAACATCCTTGTATTTAATGTTGCAACTTACGAGAGTAACTTCTTCTCTCCTGTCCAAGCAAAGAAACAGAAGGTAATGAGTTATTTGGATTCCTAGTTAAAAACCGGGCTGTCTGGTAAAATTTCTTGTCAGGACTTTAGCGTATAGCTGCTAATGCCATGTCGGAACCTAACTTTCCTGCCAATACTGTCGCGTTTATAACGAGGACAACGTGGATCTAGTAAACTTAGTTAAGAAGTTGGGTGGAAAGTTACAGCTTCGTACTGAATCTAGTAAACTTAGTTAAGAAGTTGGGTAGAAAGTTACAGCTTCGTGATGAAGGGTCAAAATGTAGTTAGTCGCTGAGGAGAGCACTCTTTTATGTTATCAGTCATCTTACTTTGATAATTTAGAAAGTAAAATATATATATATATATATATATTCAATTTATAAATATCAATTAAATTAAAATTTTAACTTAATTCTAAACAATTAACTTAAATAACTTATCTGTAAATTAATTTCAATTTCACAATAAAATAGCTTTATTAATACCATTCTTAAGTGATTTTATAAATTGGAGATATGAATAATGAAAATTAAATAAATATTATATTTTTAATTTATGAAAACTACAAAAATCATAACAATGTATAATTGAAACGTATAATAACACGTTCACCATCCACTAAATCAACGGCTATAATGCAGGCATCTAACCGAAACACCCAACGCCCAATGTGAACGTTTCCACTCTGGATCATCAGTTATTGGCACATCTTTTCATAGCTGAAAAGCCCATGGTCGGTTTTTTTTTTTGGTTTAAAAGGATAAGCGAAACAAATTACAAAACAATTCGGGGGAAACAGGTCCCCGATAAATCCTCAGCGAGGAGAGTATGGCACCCGGTAGGTGCGAGATCAAAATAAGTAACCCCAACAGCAAAGTGAGCAGTCTGAGAGGCCAGCCAGTCGGCACATCTATTGCTCTCTCGGTAGACATGCCGATGGACAACAGACCAGTTGCGGGAGAATAATTCGTGAATGCCCGCTACAATAGGGTTGAGCACCCGCGACCGGGTAGCGGAGGAGGAGAGGAGGGAGTGAACCTAGATCGAGTCCACCTCCAAGACCACGTGGCGGAAGCCTAAGCGCCAGGCAAGAGAGAGACCGGTGAAGACTCCCCAGAGTTCAGCAGACAGTGGGGTGCACCAACCGAGGTGTTGTGTGAACCCGCCAAGCCAGTTGCCGTCACTGTCGCGTAGGAGACCACCGGCAGCAGCGGTGCAGTGACTGCGAGTGCTGGATCCATCGGTGTTGAGTTTAATCCAACCCGGCGGTGGCTTACTCCAACTGATAAGGAGCTCGTGGCGGGGGCGGAGGCTGGGGTCAGGCTGGCTGCGCTACTCAAAAGACTTGTGGATGTGATCTGCATAAGACAAAATTATAAAGTCAGGAGAGGTAGGCCAAATGAAGGTCGGATCAAATAAAGATTTGTTCCGCCATGTCCAGAGGAACCAACAAGTAATGCCAAAAAGGACCGTCCAATCTTGGCCCAGAATGCTGTGGCGGGCCTGGCTATTGGTGAAAATCCATTCGCGCAGAGGCAGAGCAAAGAAGTCAGATGTAGCAATATGAGGCGGCAACGCGGCCCACACACGGCGAGCCCGGAGGCAATCACGCACGACATGCAGGGACGATTCTTCAATAGAGCAGTGAGCACAAGAACTGTCAATAGTGATATGCTTACGAGCCCTGAGTTGGTTCGTAAGCAATCGATTGTGGGCGAGTAACCAGAGAAACGTGCGTATACGCTGCGGACTCGGCCACTGCCAGATAGTCTTCCAAATCCCGTGGGTCGGCGCGGTGGCATGGTTCATGAGTAAGGAGTACGTGGACGCCACCGTGAAATGACCACTATCTGAGGCACCCCAAACCAGCTTATCGGGGCCAATGAAGGGATTAGGCGGGAACGTGCCAGCGATTAGGCGGCAAATAGCCGGTGGGAGCCAAGGTTGAATCGTAGCCCAATTCCAGTTGCCATCAGGATCCACAAAATGAGGGACACGGAGGGAGAGCGCGGAGTTGGGGACAGGCGTGGAGGCGTGGTGAAGCAGGGGCCCGGTGCCCATGATCCACAGGTCGAGCCAGAACCGTATCCGGGCACCATCTCTGATCATCCATTTTAGTCCTCGGAGGACTATAGGCCAGGTGGCTTGTATGCTACGCCAAACCATGGAGCCCTCGGAGGTAGGCAAGGATGGGGGAAGTTGGTGGCGATCAAAATTGTACTTCCCAGAGAGCACACGGACCCATAAAGCGTTCGAAGTGGCGACTAGAGACCAGCCTAGTTTGGCGAGAAAGGCATCATTAGTTTCCCGTATTCGTCGAATGCCAAGCCCGCCCAGATCTTTAGGCTAGCACACGTCCGTCCATTTGACAAGGTGAATTTTTTGGTGACCATTAGAAGAACCCCACAAAAATTGGCGCATGGCTTTCTCTAAGGCGTTGCACAGACTACGAGGGAGACGGACAGTCTACATAGTGTAACTAGGAATAGCGGCTAAAACCCATTGGGTCAGAGTGAGACGGCCAGCGAAAGAGAGGAGTTGGGCAGACCAGCCAGATAAGCGTTGGTGAACCTTATCGAGAATGGGTTGGTACGTGTTACGGTTAACTCGTTGGTGTAGGAGAGGGACGCCTAGGTACCGACCGAGGTCACTAGTCCGATGGAAACCCAAAGCGCTACTTAAGGCTTGTCTCGCAGCCGGAGGATTATTGCGGGAAAAATAGCACCGCGACTTGGCCATGCTCACGCGTTGGCCAGAAGAGGTACAGAAGGATTGCAGAATGGTCCGAATGACGGACACTTGATCGATCGAAGCTTCAGCGAAGAGGATGAGGTCATCCGCAAAAAATAAATGAGTGAGGGGCAGGCCATTTCGACTTAACTGAATCGGGTGCCAGGTACCAATAGAAACGGCTTGAGAGATAGCATGACCTAGGCGTTCCATGCATAGAACAAAGAGGTACGGTGAAAGCGGATCCCCTGGCGGATACCACGAGAGGGGGTGAAAGGGTCACTCAATTCCCCATTCCAGTTGACTTGGAGGGAGACTGTCGAGATACACTTCATGACGAGGTTAATCAGAGCCCCCGACAGGCCCACATCAATAAGGGTGTCGTGGATGAAGGCCCAATTGAGCCGATCATAAGCTTTCTTCAAGTCCACTTTGATGGCCATGAGGCCTTTGCGCCCAGATTTGCGGCACATGGAATGGAGGACTTCTTGCATGATGATAATGTTGTCAGTAATTTGACGACCCTGAACGAAACTACATTGAGTGGGAGCAACAAGATCGGCGAGGTAGGGTTTTAGACGATTAACGATGATCTTAGTGAGGCCTTTGTAAAGCACGGTACATAAAGCAATAGGGCGGAACTGAGATAGCGAAGAGGGAGACGGGATTTTGGGGATGAGAACTAAAATGGTACGGTTGAGAGCAGCATCCCAGATGTCATGCTCAAAGACAGGCTGAAGGAAACTAGTCAAGGATGGGCTAATAACTTCCCATTGAGATTGGTAAAAAAGCACAGTCAAACCGTCAATGCCGGGCGCTTTATTAGGCGCCATAGTAAAGAAAGCCGTCTTAATCTCCTCAGAGCTAACGCTCCTGGTGAGATCAGCTGAGGCATGGGGCGGGAGAGGATGGAACCTGCCCTGAAGCGGCCAAGCTGGGGGGTAAGTATTGTCGGAAAGATAGATTCTCACGAGATGCCGGCGCGCAAGGCGGATGAGGGGCGACGGGTCAGAATACGTCGTCCCGTTCTCATTAATGAAAGAGGTTATGCGAGTTTGACGGCACTTGAGTTTAGTGATAGCATGATAATAGGAAGTATTCCTGTCGCCTTGGGCGAGCCACTGACTGCGGGAACGTTGATGCCAAAAGAGCTCTTCCTAACACAAAACGTGTTTGAGTTCTGTCCTCAGGTAGGCCTCGAGATCCTAGAGGTAAGACGAGTCAGAATCGTCTAAGGGTCGTTGAAGGCCTTCCGAACGGGCCATGAGTCGTTTCTTGCGATGGAAGATGTTCCCGAAGGAGATGGCGTTCCACTGCGTGAGCTGGTTCGAAAGCTGGGTGAGCGCCCGCAGAAATCCGAGGTACTATGGTTCCAGTGCTGAGCAACCACGATGCCGAAGCCCTCATAGGTAAGCCAAGCGGATTGGAACCTGAAGGGGTGCCGTCGCGTAGGGCGGGGATCAGCGGTAGGTAAAGATATAAGTAAGAGCCGATGATCGGATTTCAAAAAAAGCAAGTGAGTAACACTGGTGGACAGGAAGGCGGCTTGCCACCAGTTAGAGCAGAAAGCGCGATCTAAATGAGCTCGAATCGGCCCCCTACGCCACGTGAAACGAGGACCAATGAAGTCAAGCTCCTGAAGATTGCATAGGTGCATGCATTGGCGAAAATGAGGGTTGACGATGGTTTGCAGACGAGAGCCGCCACGTTTGTCTCCGCTGTCCAACTTGGCATTAAAGTCGCCGCCCAGGAGCCAAGGTGAAGAAGTGGAACGAGCAATAGTTGGTAGATACTGGCAGAGGAATTTCTGGAGGGCAGAGGTAGGGCTAGCATAAATGGGAGTGAACTCAAAAGGCGAGTTGTCCCACTCTATGCTAGCATGCACAAATTGTCGGTGAGCAACCCGAATCTGGACGGTAATGTCGTTCCACAGCAACCAAATTATGCCCGAAAAGCCCTCAGCTTCCACCCGAAAAGAGTGACCAAACCCCAACGCCCGAATTCTGCTAATGCGGGGTTCGACCAAGACAACGAGTCGAGGTTTATGAAGGCGGATGTAATTCTTCATAATGGGCTTGAAGGATCGACCTCCAGCCCCTTGACAATTCCAGATAAAGATAGTCATAAAAATGCGGAAGACCAATCCCTTAAATTTCGGGACAGTTGACTTCGGGGGGAGTCAACGCCGCATCGGGGCAATCCGCTTGCACTGGGCGAAAATCGACCATCTGGGTATCGGAAACGGGGTTCAGGGTAGCTTGCAATTGCGTTGGTGGAAGGGGGTCAAGGGGATGGGGAGAGGTCCCGGGTAGATGGCCAGGAGGGAATGTCGAGGAAGAAGAATCTGGAGGGTCACCGGGATCTTCTTCCATGGCGCTGCCATCCAAGGTTGCTTGGAAGATCAAGGGATCAGCCTGGTCGGGAATAATTAGGTCTACATGGGAAGGTATGGATATGGCTACGTGAGCCTGAGTAGGTCCGGAGCTACCCTAGGCCGGAGCAAGGGTCCGTGGGCTAAGGGGGGCATGGGGAGGGAGGGTGGTGGGATTGGGATAGGGCTGATTTGGGCTAACGGGAACTGATGCCGGCAAGGAAGGGGCTTGGGTTGAGTGGCTTACACATGAGGTAGGAGGGGCTTGGCCCAATAGTCGGGTATGTTTGGAAGCAGACGACGTCGGGGCTGGCAGAGGGGATTTAGTGGCAGCTGAGGCGCGTCTCTGGCGCTGGCGAGGGTCGGCTCGCGAGACCTGAGAGGGAAGAGCCGTGGGAAGCTGGCGGTGCAGAACGGAGGAGCCTAGCGAAGATCCGTTGGGACTGTCAGAGTCCGTTGGAGCGATTACCGTTGGGAGAATAGGCACATCCGGAGTGGAGCGCCAAGAAACGCGAACCACGTGGCCCGACAGGGGGAGTCGCGGCAGCTCCGGCGAGGCGAGCGGCGGAGGAAGAGGTAGCGGTCCAGCGAGTGCGGCGTGTGACTTGCATCCATGGGCCAAAATTGGCGAGGCTAGTCGTTTCCTTGACGGGATCAGTGCTGGGAATCGCCTGGCCAGAGATGGGTGGTTCGGCAAGGGGAGTCTCTGGGGAAGCCGAGGTGACTCGGCGATAAGGACAACTGGTAGCGTCGTGACCAACATGGCCGCAGTGGAAGCAGATCTGAGGTAAGCCCTCGTAAGCTACGCGGATAAGCTCCCCATCCAGCTCGACCACCAATCTGAGTGGAGAGCTGAGATCCAAGGTGACGGCGACCCTGGCAAAGCGTCCCCGGTAAGCCTGTTGCGTGTTGGCGTCAATCTTGACCGTGCGTCCCACGAGGTTGCCGAGAGTGGAGAGGACGGAGGGGTGGTAGCGAGTTATAGGCAGGTCGGGGAAGCGAACCCACACGACGACATGAGTGATTTTGCCGGAAGCAGGGCGGAACTCCGGTGCCCAAGGTTGGACGGAAAGGATATGTCCGGCGATGATCCACGGCACCTGCGTCAAAGAATGGATACAGTCAGGCTCATTTTTGAAATTGATTAAAAAGAGGTCATTTTCTAAATCAACAATTTTCATGGGGCCGGTGGGAGTCCACAGGGAATGGAGGCGATCCTTCAGCATATTGAAGCTCAGTTTGCGTCCCAAAAGTTTCACCACCACAGCATTGTGCCAGATGTGGTCCAGCTTAGCTTTAAAGGTAGCGGAGAGTTCAACCCCAAGCCCGTGAGAGCCCTGCACTATGGAAATGTTGCCTTCAGACAACTCGATCAGGTCCTCCTCTGGCCAAGGTATGTCGGAGGTGGAAGGGGCTGCTCGATTATGACCAGTTAAAACCGCACTGTAGCTAATGGAAGAGTGTGGGTCTAGGGGGCCGGAGGGG
>JAOTAX010000198.1:48870151-48898212 GCA_025629825.1 Erythroxylum guanchezii
AATTATCAAATAATCAATGAATTACATATACTATTCTTATTATACTATAGGGGCATTTTCGTCATTAACACTATTTTATGTTCTGTCCTCGGCAACCAAATACATTTTTGTACTCAGGACGAAGACAATTATTTCTGTTCTGTCCACCACAACCAAACATCTCACTGTCTTCAATTCTTGTTCTATTCCGCCCTGTCATGTTCCGTCTCGTTCCGTCCTTGTCTGTTGAAGACGCTAACCAAACACAGCGTAATGGATGGCTGAGATTGGTTGTGGCACAGGGTTGGTGGAACAGA
The DNA here is from genome assembly GCA_025629825.1 of Erythroxylum guanchezii. Lineage (NCBI taxonomy): Eukaryota > Viridiplantae > Streptophyta > Magnoliopsida > Malpighiales > Erythroxylaceae > Erythroxylum > Erythroxylum guanchezii. The sequence goes on from JAOTAX010000198.1 coordinate 48,870,448, forward strand.
AGATCTGTTCCCTATCCACACATCCCTCTCTTTTTCTCTCAACGTATCTCTTTCTTGGTCAATATTCTTTTTAATCTTTCCCTTATCCGTATGGGAAAATTGCAATATATATATATATATATATATTTTACAAAGGAAAACTACAATACTAAATTAGAGCACGCGGGAAAACAACGCCCAAGCTTCCCGACGAAGGAGTTCCTGAACTCCAAAAGGGGGCATCTGAAGAATATGACAGCCCGGACGTAACTGGGTAGCGAGTCGGGCAAGAAAGTCAGCACACTGGTTCCCTTCCCGATAAACATGCATAAGTTGAATCGTCTACTCCCGGCGCATAAGGTGGTGGATACCTGTCACCAAAAAAGAAACCCTAGTCAAAATAGTGTGGGAATCAGAGAGAATATTAATAACCTCGAGTGAGTCCACCACGACTAACACTCGTCGAAAACCGAGGTCCCAAGCCAACGAAAGGCCAGAGTACACTCCCCACAATTCGGCCACTAAAGGAGATCTCGTCTCGAGGTTAAGTTGGAAGCCCCCTATTCACTCCCCTCGCCAATCGCGGATAAGCCCCCAACGACTCCCCGAAAGGAACCCTGGCGCACCACGCCATCAGAATTGACCTTAACCCAACCGATAGGAGGCTTAGCCCACCCCACTAAGGAAAACACAAGAAGGCTTAGGTTGGGAAACACGCGATGAACCCACTAAGGAACTCAGCAGTCCAGCCAGTTATCCAGCAGAAAAGCACTCGCCGCCCATTCCTCACACTTCATTTGCTCTCTTGACGAACCAAGGCCATACAGTCGAAAGCCCTTTCTAAACTGGGGATGCCCTAGTCCTGTCGATCGTAAGAGGGAGGTGCGCAGTCGCAACCCGATATTTAGCACGCAAAGTCCGAACCCAAAGCACAGTAGGGTTAGTAACAAAACCCCAGCCTAATCTAGCAAGGAAGGCGTCATTCTGCAACCTCAGACTTATAAATACTTCTTCTCGTAATCTTCTATTATAAATAACAAAATTAATGTAAGTATAAGACTACGTCCTATCAGATTTTCTCATATTTCACTTTATTGCGAGACTTTAGACTGAATGTGTATTGTGACTTTTAAGATGATAATTTAATTAAATTTTCAAATTTAATTAGTGAAAATTAAACTCATTATGAATGCAATTCATAATTCACAATTCATAATTCAGGCAAATAAAACTTTATACAATGACATTTGATACAAAATCGTGGGAATAAAAGAAGTACAGCACAAATGCAAAAAGAAGAAAACTTAATTACCACTCCTTAATTCACATTACTGCTCACATCTAAGAACGTTCTATGCAATTGCTTCAAAATTAGGACACAAGAGCACATCTTTAGATTGATATACTGTTGGGTATGCCTCCGCCAGTGAGTCCTCCTTCCTGGTGGTAATCTGAAGTGTTTGGAAACAGCAAGGTGTAAGGCACCTTTACAGGTCCAAGTCGGTTCCTCCATCTCTTATCGTTGTTCATATTCAATATGCTGTTCTCTATTTCTATCAGCTTGTTTCCAAATCTTTCAAATGCTGCGAGTGGCTCCTTATCTGAAGTCCACTCAGGAGTTTCTCTTTTTCCGAGGTAAATCTCGTCAGTTGCATGTCGTGATAGAATCTCAATAAGTGATACACCTAGGAGTGTCTGAAACTGGGCAGTGATTGTTTTCAGAAATGCCAAGTCTGGGTCTTCCTCTACCTCGGTATACTCAGGGGTGCCTGTCTCCGGCATGAAACGACGGCTTATAGTCGGACGGTTTGGGAGGAATCCGGCATAAGGGTATTGCCCGAAATTGACAGCTGCATGAAGGGCTGAAGCTATCCAGATGATAATGGTGCAAGATTTTGTTAGGTCAGCTCTAGTCTGCATCTCCGGCCACCAAGGTTCGTCTCTCTTATCACCGTGGCCCACATTGCGAATTTCACTCCACCAGGACTGAAGTTCATAGTCATTTTGGATCAAGTCATCCGTTGGGTAGTAGAAACCACAGTATTCCTCAACCCATCTTTCAATCGCTGACCAGATTTCTAACCCGTCGACGGCGTAAGGATAATCCTCTATAAGAAGTCTGAGGCCATGTCGAGAACTTGAATCTTTAACTGCTACTCCTCTGTGAGGTGTTGAAAGTTATTATCAAATATAGGTTCTTTAAGATAGGAATTCTGGAAATCAAAATCATTTTAGTATTGAGTTGCTTGAACTACCTCCTCAGCAGATCAGCAGGGAGTCCTTGCTCTGTGAAAATCCAGTTCTTATAAACTACAGAGGACAGTTCCATAGCATATTTGGCTGGGAATACAGTTTTCTCAAGTACTCCACCAGCATTGATGAGTATTTGTCTTGCCAGGGCGTTTATGAACATTGTATCCTTGAAGTGTGGCTGCAGAAGCTTATATATTGGATGAAGAACACTCAACTGTCTGCTTGTGGCAATCACAAAAGGCTCTATGACTGCATGAGTGTTCAACCTGCAGATGCAAGTTAAGTGGATCAGGTATATATTTTGATCCATAATAACTTGTTTTTAAGAATTTCTCGTCATTCTTTTGATTTGCAAAGGGATCAAATAGAAATCTAAAGGCCATTGGTCATATTTGTGATACTTGATTTCTCAGCAGGTTTATTTGATGTTGTAGAATTGTTGTGTAGGGCTTTCTTGCCATCTTATGACTGCATAGATAAGTCATTTTAATGTGTTACGTTTACATCATCTAATCTGACATAAACTAGAGAAATGTATATGCTACTTTCTTAGTGTTGCAGTTATCCTAAAAGTTGATTCTACAAGTTTTAAGAACGACAATCATGTCTTTTAATTTAGGTATTCTTAATGCCATTTCATTATTCATGTATTGATTATTAAAGTATGATCTTACTTGTGGGATATTTAATGTCTACACATGTAACTTTTCTCAGTTCAGAACTATACCAGTGACTGATGAGCTGATGGTACCCAGAATCATTCACAGCCACATAAGCTTTGGCCAGCTGCCAGATTGAACCCTCAACGCCATTTTCAGCTGGAGTGAAGACCTTGCTCACAGCACCATGGCTCTTCCCTTGTGGATGTGGTTTGCTTAACTCAATTGCCAGTGGCTTTAATGTGCCATCATCCTGGAGTAGCAGGATCGTTCTGGAGGCATAAATCTTTGAGGAGGTTGAGTTGATTCGCTCTAAGTACGGCATTAATGCATCGTGATGATCTAATATAAATAGCCTGTTACTCTCCAGTGCCTATATCAGAGAAATCAACAAATTTTAGTGCGTTCTGGTTCTTGTTGATTCTGAGATTGGTCTTTAATATGAAATGAGACTGGAAGAGATGAGGGAATTCCATACTTGATTTATGGTGAGTCCATCCATGTTCTCTTCAATGTCCTCCTTTCTGATTGTGCTATGTTGATTCCCATATTCTTTAGGATCTAACTTACTGGCTGGGGGGAACTCCTGCAGGAAATTTTCGAGTATAATTACACATTAGCAACCATAACAACTAACAAATGGCTAGTGCATTGTAACTAGTTATTTTACTCGGAGGCGGCTGATGCAGACGGGGTTAACTCCAGCAAGCATTTCTCTTCCAAACTCTTCATCAGTCCTCCAAGCAGACTTATCCTCTGCAACCATAACACAAAAATCTCTTTAAGAATTGTAGAACTTTAGTTTTCTGCTAGGACTTTGACAGAACAGAACTCAGTAGACACCTTTGATCACATTAGGCATTGGGAATTTCAGGAATCTTTCACCATCATTTCTAACAAGTTCCTTCAACATCTCCCATGGGATGAGATCCCTCAATTTACCAACCGAGGAACCATTTGGTAGTTTGATGCCTCCTTCGTAGAGATTGTATACATCCTCAAAGGTGTCAAATTCATTTCTTGTTTTGTCACATAAAGACGCAATCTCAGGTAGCAATACTTGAACAATAGATTTCAGAGCATAGGCAAGAAAATCAGAAAATTTCACGTGGCCAAACCGTTCGTCTCTTGGAACATAAATGTTCAAGCTTAGGAGTGGCAATCTACTTTCAGTGTTGGGATCTGTTACAACGAAGGAATATGTGCTTAGATCAACAAAGATAGGAACGTTGTGACACCAGAATTGTCATGGTTTACATATAAAGAATTTGACAGAAATTCAAGACTGCTTTGTTTTAGGTTTCTAACCAGTTTTTGTTGGTTTCCGACCAGTTCTTCCTCTTCTTGGGTACGGATACTCCTCTGATCCACCAAGAACGGGGCGTTCATATTCTGCACCTTTGTCTGGACTTCCCAAATCATTGTAGTAATCATAGTCATATACTCTATCCCATTCCTTGAGCTTGCCTTTTCCATTGCCACGCAGGTTTGTAAGTTCTTCTTCTCTATATTTTCGTAATGGTTCAGGTGTTTGACATGGAAGGTAGGTCTAACACATGATCATAAGCTTCTGTTAGTGATCAGCCATAATACCAGAATCCCAGTTTTCTGATTCTTGAAATAAACTTAATGCAGTAACCATAAATTTATCTTGGGTACATCTATTTATGACTTAGTCCTATCGGAACAAGAAACCGGCAACCCAAAAATAAAACTTCAGAAGGTAATGATGGAAAAAGATGATTTTACCTAGGCATTCAGACTCAATCATCAACTAAGAAAAGCACAATCTGGAAAGAGTATTGGATTTAAAAGATTTCAAGTCTTGAATAATTGAGGTTTAAAAATAATTATGATAAAAAACAAGAGCGTCATGGGTCGGATAAGATGCTTTTTGCTAATTTGTCAGGACTTTAGCCCCTCCCTGTTTTGATGACTAATTTTTTATTCTCAACCATCATTTCCTTTTCTCACAGATAATCAAGAGAGTTCAACTAAATAAAAGATCAAGATGGAAGCTTCATCTTTCTTTTATTTTTGGCTAAGAATCCAATTACCTTGTTGGAGAAGAATACACGATCATACTTGTAACAATGCACAGGATAAACCCATGAATTGCAGACAAAATGTAGCCGACCGTGCCCAGGAACATCTTCCAGGACAAGTGTCTTGAGGTAGAACTGACTATGATGATAGTTTCTGATTATAAAAGCCCCAGGAACACCTATGTCTTCGTCCCAGTCAAAAGTAACACCAAATTCTGTTTCTCCGGCAGTTAATGGGGTAAGGGTCGTAGTCCATCTTTCCAAGCGAGCTACTTTCCCAAGCTTGCCTCCTAGTCCAGTCCCTATTCGCATGAACAGTATTAAACTCACAACCTTTAACTACAAACATCTCAAATTTCCCAGTTTGTTCTAGACTAACTTAATCAGATTAACCCAAAAGAAGAAGACTTTTACCATTACAACTAACCTTTTTCACTTATTTGATAAGGAACGTTAGTGAACAACAAGTACAAGAGTGTGCTTGGAGTAGTGTTTTTTATATTCAATCCAAAGGAAATCGTTGTCTTTATCCAGGAGCCTTGACTCACAATCCTCTTTTTTCTTGCACACCTCCTCAAGCAAGGAGGTCTCACGGAGAGAAGAGAAAGAGAGAGAGAAATGCTCACCTGGGCGTGGATGATTGGAGCCAATGAGCTGAACAGCGACACCTTTGCCAAAAAGCTCATATAACCGATCGAGTAGAGAAGCTTTGAAGTCACTCAGGTCCAAAAAGTTCTTCTTCATCAACACCACACACCCTTTGATCTTCTTAAACTCATTGGAACCACCTTTCACTGTTGTTTTAGGCTGAACACAGAACGATTCCTTTACTTTCTGCAACATCGCTGAGCCCAAGTAACAGGATTCTCAGGGGGGAAAAAAAAAGGCTGAAACAAGAACGAATATGGATAACCGAAGATTCCTGGACTTAAGAAGCTGTACGTGAACTGCAACCAAAAGGGTCAATCTGCCTCTGACTATATTGCAAAATTTGAGGAAGGGAATTGGTAATGGAAAATTTTCACTGTTACTACCGTGTTTAATGGGACATTCTCAATGCTTAATATGTATATGCTCTTGGGAGTTCTTGACTTGGGAAGACTTAACTCTCACTTTGAGTCTCCAATCCGAAAGGCAGGGTCTTTAATAGAATCGGAGATCACTAATGGTGGGGTCAAGTAAGGAATTTAAGTCTTTATCTCTTTTTTTAATCCTTAATTAAAGAACCAGATTCCCCTATCCATATCACTGATTAGGGTCTTCTCTTTCTATTTCTTTTTGAGCTATGACAGTTTGAGTTTCAGTACATTAATCATGGGAACAAATGTTATACTAATGCTATTTCTTTATGTCCATACATGGTTGTCTCCATATTGATTCCGTCTTTGGCAGCCCTTAATAGTGATCTTCTCAGTTGGTGAGCTGTTGTTGCCTTTAATCCTCTCAGCAGCCTAGACGACTTTAGTATCTTAATGTGTTTTAAGATCATATATAAAAGTTAGCACGCGGACCTTTTTTTTCTTATAATTTCGAGCAATCATTGTTTTAAGTGATCAAACCAATTACAACTTTTGATTTGGTAAGCACAAGAGGGACATTATTTGTCTTGAATCTACCAAAAAAAGGTGGCCAAATTTGACCTACAAAATTTTTTCTAAAAAGATTTGTTTGGTCATAATTTGGTACGTACGATGAGTTGTGAAAGTTCTTCAGTCTAATCAAATATGGAAAATTTGAGTAACGGGAGCAAAGTTGCTTGTTATCTATTCAATCGCTCATTTTTTGGTATATCATATTCATGTATTTACTATTTATGTGACGGTATTAATATTCTTGAAAGGAGTTCTATTTGCCCGTAACTCTTGTTTGATACCATATAAAACACATTGTGACGGACCTGGGAGAAGGGAACCGTCAAGTATTTGCTTGAGATCATATCTTTTTAGGTTTTTTTTAGATGTACAATTCCATTTCGGTAATAATATTCTATTTCAGTTGAAAAATGCAGTAAAACGTTTAGGATAGTATAAGTGATCAAAAAAGGAGAAGGAAAATGTTGCCTTAGGACAGTTAAAAAAGAGTTATTAATTATATATAATTTTTTATTTGTATTTTACAAAAAAATTATTTTCGTAACTTAAATTTATGATTTTCTAAACGCAAAAAGTAAAATTACTAATTACTTTAAAATTTGCCAACTGTATATCAAAACAAATTTACATAAATAAATAATATTTTTTAACTAGTAAAACTTTTTATTTGATATGAAAAAGGGATATTTTCATATTCATTAAGAAATATTACGGTACACATTCAAATGTTTTGTATAGTTTGATAATTAGTAAAATAGGGTTTTATATTACTTTCATAATTAATTAAACTTCATTACCACGTTAAAAGTACACAACATCATAATTATAATGGAATCATATGTAACAGTTATTATCATTTAAAACCTCTAAAATTTGGCTTAAACCATAAGGGAAGGATAGTTTAAATGACAACTAAACAGTAAATTAGTTTCGTAAAAAAGATCTTCTCAACAAAAATTTATAAGAAAAAAAAAATTTATTGACAAAAACTCTACTAGTATATACTCAACCAAACGTAAGCTTAACCGAAGTAAAACATTACGAAGCATCACACGCAGACACCCCTGGTTTTTTAAGATAACAAAACAAAATGAAATATTTAACGTGAAAACAGTATTGTTTAAATTAGGTAGAAGGAATTAATCATGGGGATTGGAATCGTTCAATCCTCACGTAAGCATAGTTACAGCTCATTCGTTCAAGTTGGGGTTATTATCATAAAATAGAAGAAAGGTGTTAAAATACTTACTCTCTTGTCTTTACGTCAACTTCATTGGTATTGAGATTCGAGAAAGATAAAATATCACAGAACCAGGCATCGCTTGGAGCTTCATCTCCGCCAATGGCTGCTCCCTTGTTTAATTACGTACCCTCCGAAGTGTCTCTGTCTCACTCAAAAAACAATTTTGAATTTAGAGCTTGAACAGTACACGCTACAGCTGCAATATTGGACGCTTGTGGTGTGGACTGTGCTTAAAAAACTCTATGATTTTGGCACATCAAATCGGATCATAATATCTTATGATTTTGACACGTTCAAGTGGGGTTTTGCTTGTTTGCTCGACTGTACATTAGGGACCATAGCTTTGTGTTTCAACAATGTAGTTGAACCCCTCACATGACTTGTAAGAATTGAGCTTTTTGGAATGGAAAAATATAAAATTAAAGTGATGCAATTCTTGAATTTGAGATTATATTAGACTCTCTTGATTGGTATATCCTATACAAATATTCTTAATATTGAATGATTACGTACGTAGTAACTTTACACGCTTTGTCATAAATGAGAAGGTTGATATACTTAATTATACGAGTGTTCTAAAGTTAAGACTTCGACATCAGTAGATTTGCAACGTATCATTAGATGTAACCGAGTTTTGAACAATAGCTGATAAAATTATGTTGGTTTATGTACTTGCAATCAATTTTTTTATTGTAATTTTATTTGTACGACATTAATTTTTAGTCAATAAAAAACATTCTTTATATTTATATATTTGTTAATTATTTAATTATTAATTATAAAGATAAAATTCCTAGAATAATTGTTATGTAATTAGAAATTATAGTGCGATTATAATTATAATATTCGAATTGCATTATTATATTATTCATTAAATGTTCCTAATCATAATTTTATCAAGATGGGGTATTGATGAAATTGTTAGACTAGCACATGTATGTATATTTCTTATGAAAAAAGTAATCGATTTCATGGATTAAAGTGTGGACACACTTAAATAAACATGTGAGTGTTTATAATGTCCTAAGCACCCTTCGTCGAATTGGTGAATCGACACGATGTCAGAGAAGAAGAACAGAACGCCGTATTGTAGACAGCTGGGGGCAAAGGTGATTTTCAGATGTAGACTTTTAGGGTTAGGAAAAAGGTAATTTTTTTATTGATGTGTGTCAAGTCGAGTTACATCAATATTTATAGAAAAAGAATTACCTATCTTGTTGGTTCAAATAAAAGCGTCAAGGGAAAGAATCAAAAAGAAATCCCTTGAAGGAGTATTATAATTCCACTCAACGTAAAAATAAAATCAAAACAAATGAATAATTAAAAATAACTCAAATATAATCCTTGAACCTAGTCGGCTTTGAGGTAGTTCGACATGATCTTCTTGGAGCAGTGACCTCAACCTCATGTAGCGTATCATTTACCCCGCCATCAGAAATGTCCCTGTCCGCAAGGGCTAAACTAGGATAACCACGTCGCAAATGATCAACAGGTTCCCACGTCGCGTCATCTAAACCACCATCCGACCACACTACCAACCATTGCTCTTGAACGACCCCATCAACCAAAACTGACCGAGAACGCACAGCTCGGACTGGAAAAGATAAAGGTGCACCGTCTCAGAATTCTGCAGGAAAGGACGACAATGGGGGTGCATTACTCGTTGTAATATATGGTCTCAATAAAGACACGTGAAATATACCATGGATCTTAAACCCGGCGGGCAACTTCAACTGGTACGCAACTTTGCCAACTCGAGATAGAATTTCAAACGGTCCATAAAAGCGCCTTGCCAACTTTGCAGATTGAGGTTTTGAGACCAAAAATTGACGATGGGGCTGCAATTTGAGTAAAACCTAATCCCCCACGTTGAACTCAAGGTCACGCCTATGCTTGTTGGCCTGAGACATCATCCTCTGTTGCATTTTAATTAAATTATGCTGCAACACCTTGATCAATGCAGTTCGTTCTACAAGCATATCATCCACACTTTGCACCTTGCTAGTTCCAGCCGTGTAAGGAATTAATGATGGAGGATCTCTACCGTTTAAAGCTTTGAACGGTGTCATTTTAATGCCTTCGTGATACGTCGAATTCAAAGCTAACTCCGCCCAAGGTAAAAATAGTTACCACTGATTCGGGTGAGCATGGCAGAAAGCTCGCAAATATTTTTCTAGACCCCTGTTACGAACTTCTGTTTGGCCATCGGTCTGGGGATGATAGGCAGTGCTTCTTTTGAGCGTAGTGCCACTCAACACAAATAATTCATTCAAAAAATTGCTCAAAAAGATAATATCATGACCGGGTACTATAGATGTAGGGAAGCCATGATGCTTGACGACAACCTCTAGGAATAAGGACGCCACTTTGGGCGCATCAAACGAAGTCGACAATTCGCCAAAATGAGCGTACTTAGTAAGCCTGTCAACCACCACCATAATAGAAGTGAAGCCACGCGACGCAGGTAGCCCAAAAATGAAATCCATAGAAATGTCGTCCCAGACTCTAGTTGGAACAGGCAGGGGCTGCAATAACCCACCAGATTTTTGCGTCACATATTTTGTAGATTGACATGTCAAGCAAGCGTCGACGAATAATTTGACATCCTTTCGCATACTGGACCAATAAAAAACCTCGGCTACCCTCCTGAAAGTCCTATCCACCCCAGGATGTCCCGCACTCGGCGAAGAGTGAAATTCATTCAAAATATCAGTCTTCAAAGGTGATGAAGAGCCTAGAAAAATACGATGATGATAATATACCATACTTGCATGGATAAAATAAGGTTTCAGAAGTGTCCCATTAGCCGCTGCATTATGAAATGCAATCAGATCAGGTAAAGTCCCATTTTCAGCTCGAATGCGGTCCAAGATATTTAGCAAGGGCTGACCAAATTGTTGAAATAGAGTCGCCGAATCATCATGAGCTTCACGACGTGATAATGCGTCGGCAACACGATTAGAAATACCTGTCTTGTATTCAATGTGGAATTTAAAACCCACGAGTTTTCGGACATAAAATTGTTGATCCGGCGTTTGCACCACCTGAAATAAAAGCTCCTTAAGGCTCTTTTGATCAGTCCTTATGACGAATTCATGTCCCAACAAGTATTGGCGCCACTTGTGAACGGCTTCTACTATGGTGTATAATTCTTTATGATATGCAGATGCAACTTTTCGATGGAGACCCAATTTTTTGCTAAAAAATGCAATGGGATGACCTTATTGCATTAAGACTGCACCAACCCCATCCTCTGAAGCGTCGGTTTCCAACATAAAGACATCATCAAAATTAGGAAGTTGTAAAATTGATGGAGACGTCATGATGTCCTTTAGACGTTTGAATGCCAATTCCGCTTGATCGGACTAATGGAAGCCATCTTTCTTCAATAAGTCTGTCAATAGAGCAACCAACATAGCATAATTACGAATGAAACGTCTGTAATAGCCGGTCAAGCCCAAGAACCCCCATAATTGTTTAATGTTCTTAGGAGAAGGCCAACTAGTCATAGCTTCAAGCTTACTGGAATCTGCTCTTAATTCACCCTTGGAAACCAAATGTCCTAGGTAGTCCACTGTATCACGACAAAAAGTACATTTTTCCAATTTGACAAAGAAATTATTGTGGGCCAAAATACCTAAGACAGTATTCAAATGGGACGCATGTTGAGCCAAAGATAAACTATAAATTAACATATCATCAAAAAAGACAATTACGAACCGTCGTAAATAAGATGCAAAAATATGGTTCATGGTAGCTTGGAATGTGGAAGGTGCATTGGTGAGACCAAATGGTATAACCAAAAATTCAAAATGGCCGTCATGTGTTCGAAAAGTCGTTTTGAAGATATCAGACTCATGCATCCTGATCTGGTGATATCCTGAACGGAGATCAAGCTTAGTGAAGAACCTGGAATGTCCCAATTCATCAAACAATTCGTCTGCCGTTGGAATTGGAAATTTATCAACAATGGTAGCCGTATTTAATGCCCGATAATCTACGCAAAAGCAAAATGACCCATCTTTCTTCTTCACTAATAATACTGGGGATGAAAAAGGGCTACGATTATGTTGAATAATCCCTTGGGCTAACATTTGTTGGACTTGCTTCTCTATCTCAGATTTCTGAAAATACGGATAACGATAGGTTCTAACATTTACCGGCTTAGTACCTAGATGAAAATGTATTTTGTGATCCCACGGTCGAGGTGGTAGTAGGCCAACTGGTAGGTGAAAAACTTGGACTTGGCCTTCCAACACTGTCCGAATAATATCTGGGATATCACTGGGAAATTCCACCGTCGCGTTCATTGCCAGGTTGTCATTACCTAACAATAAACTAATTTTATAACCTGCTGCCACAGTACAAGAGTCATATAAGGTTTGCATGGCATTATATGATATTTGACGTACATTCTGACCATCACCTCGTATCATGATCACATTATTGCCATGCATAAATTCCATCGTGAGCGCCGCATAATCGTGTGAAACCTTACCCAAACCCTGAAGCCACTGTACTCCGAGGACAACCTCCGGATCATGAATTCCAAGAACAAATAAATCTACAGCAAAGGGGTGGTCTTGAAGAACCAACGTAGTGCGGTCACACTTATGGGTACAATGTAATGACTCCCCATTACCAACATACACGCGGAATGGAGTAGTTGGTGTCACCTGCAATTGAAGTTTTTCAACAATAGCCGGATGAATGAAATTATGTGTGCTCCCCCCGTCAATTAAGACTTGGACGGCAACACCCGAAATCATATCTGTCACCTTAAGCGCCTGAGGGTTCGGTGATCCAGTAAGAGTGTTAATACTTGAGATATCCCCTGACATAACCACTGTATCATCCATAAAAGTATCAGTGAATTGTTCATCGTCCCAATCGTCGATCCCCAGTAAGGCGAGAAATCGATGTTTGCAACGGTGTCCCGGCACATATTTTTCATCGCAATTCCAACAAAGACCCTTGGATGTGCGTTCCACCAGCGATAACTTTCGAATGGGCAAAGTAGAAATCCCAGATGGTGGGGCCTGACGAGCTGCAGTCTGAGTGACATTAGCAGAAGGATTTCCCAGTTGGGGAGTTCCCATATTGGTACCCACCGATTTTGTGGTAGTGGTTTGCCATGGGCGGCGACCTCCAGCTGCTAAAGACGACATGGTATCAGTGTAATTGGCTTCCAATTCGTGAGCAAGCGCAAAAGTCTGGCCCAACATCAATGGATTTCTTAAGTTAACTTCACGCCGTATAGGAGTCTTCAACCTCGCCTTGAAGATGGAAATAAGTGTGGTCTCAGAAACCCCAGAAATCTTGTTCAACAACCTCTCAAATTTGGCCTGATATTCCATAACCGTTGTTCATTGTTGAAAGCACCAATTGATGCCCTAAGCACCCTTCGTCGAATTGGTGAATCGACACGATGTCAAAGAAGAAGAACAAAACGTCGTATTGTAGACGGCTGGGGGCAAAGGTGATTTTCAGACGCAGACTTTTAGGGTTAGGAAAAAGGTAATTTTTCTTATTGATGTGTGACAAGTCGAGTTACATCAATATTTATAGAAAAAGAATTACCTATCTTGTCGGTTCAAATAAAAGCGTCAAGGGAAAGAACCGAAAAGAAAACCCTTAAAGGAGTGTTATAATTCCACTCAATGTAAAAATAAAATTAAAACAAATGAATAATTAAAAACAACTCAAGTATAATCCTTGAACCTAGTCGATTTTGAGGTAGTTTGACATGATCTTCTCGGAGCAGTAACCTCAACCTCATGTAGCGTATTAGTTTATTAGAGAATAAATTTATTGAACTGACCCGATTGTGAAAATCTCGAATGAAACATTACTTGCGTGTCTGTGAATTATCTCATTATGATGGTTGTATAATTGATCCTTAGACTTGAGATTATTAAAGTTATCTCACGTAGGAATTACTATGTTTTCATGCTACTTATGTTATACTCTTGGAGTAGTTCAATTTAGTAGTTATTGGATATAGTATGAACTATATGGAGATAGTTGAGTAAATCAATAAAGAATTCGTTGTCCTAAAGTAATTAGGGAGAATGTTTCGTTGTTCTTGATTAATAATGAATTTGGGAATCTCTGACCATAGTAAATTGAAATTTGAAAAAGTTGCTTTCAAATATCAATTATAAATCATTTACTAATTAGCAAGAATGAACATAATTAAATTATTTAAAGTAGACACGAATTCCATACTCTAATTCCAATTGGAACATTAGATGACGAAATGATTAATTTATACATCATAGCATGCATAGACAGGTTAAGTCAAACCACTTTGACATTCTTAATATTTAGATGGTCATAACATATTGCTAGACGTCAATCATGATCTGTAATTATAAATTGTTAAATTAGAGAATTAAAGATAAATTAAAAGGAGTTTTAATTTATCTAATTTTAATTATGAATTATAATTATATTTTATAATCATGACCAATATATTAAGAACCTAATGGGTCATACATAAAAGGTCTATAAAGAAGAAAGTGAAATTTAAATTAAGTTGGAATTAATTGAAAAGTTTTAGAAACTTTAAGGATTAATACGTGATATTTGATCTTATAAGGACTAATTCGTAATTATGACTAAGGTTTGATTCTAGTTGTAATTTTTTGATAAAATCTAAGGGCATGAAAAATATGATTTTTCATATAAAAGGAAAAAGTAGAAAATTTAGAGATATATTTCTTACATTTTTCCTCTCAAATTAGATTTGAATTTCCTCTTAATAGATCTGTGGATATTATTAGAAACTAGACGATTAAATGATTCGTAAATTGACGAATTCAAGGCGAAAGGAAAATTACAATAAGAAATCGAAACTAGTTAATATAACTTTGTTGATTTTTTATTTTATGTTTCAAATTAAATTTTGTTAAAGTTGATTGTGTGAAAATTTTAACATTCATTCCGCTACCTTTAGATATCATCTTGCATTTTTTTTCCAACAGATTAGTCAAAATGATTAACGTTTGATTCACGTGGCCTCCATGCTAGAATCACCTACCTTTTCTGTGTCCTTATGTGCATGTGAGACTTACTGGAAAGAGTCACATCACATGATAATGGCTCCCTATCTTGTTATACCTAACTTTCATGTTTGGTCTCGCTTCTATGGTTCCACGAAGAATAGACCCTTGTTATCCGTACTGTCCCTTGTTGCCTGCCTGTCAAGGGTAGCAAATTACACCCCAAATTCTCTGTAATTGTAAGGGTGTTCTAATTTTGTTCCAATCAATTTAATCCGCATATTTACGTAAGTTTCACATAAATATATAAATAAAATTTAATTAAACATAATAATAAATCATTTACGAAAAAGAGGATTTGGTTCCGGATGCATATCAAGTTCTTTCATCATATTCAATCAATCAAATCCAAAAATTACTCTAAAGAATAAAATTAGAAAATTGATAGGCCAGCGAAATTAAGATTAGTATTGCTTAATTTTCAACCAATTAATCTCAAGCATGAAGAGTTAAAATAATAAGTCATCTTATAAATAATTAGAACAAATAAATTTTAGATCAAACAGAAAATATAATAAAAATAAAATTTTATTTATTTATTTTAGTTTACAAACACTTATTAATTAATAAAAATTAACCGATTAATTAATAAATTAATCAATTTTTAAAAATAAAAATTATTAAAATAAATTGAATAAAAAAATAAAAACAAAGTCAAAAAATTAAATAATTCAAAATTTTTACAGTTAAATTAATCTGACTTGTTACATTTTTTTTGTCAGTGGTCAATATGAAACACATGGGCATACGATATTTTGTTTAATATGTGCATTTCGTTTTCCTCGTTTTCTTCAAGTTTTTCATTTCTATGCACGTTTCTGTGAGTTTTTTCAGTGCACTTTAGTTATGGTTTACAATGAACAAAACATGAAATATTCCTTCCCAAGACTTAATGCCGAGTATACTATTTATAGTCTTAGTTCAAATTCGTATCGTATGATAAATTGTCAATTCATTCATGTATCAACCCCAAATTGAATTCAGTGACAAGATAGAAAACCTACCTACTAAAAACAAGCATTAAAATCATGTTGTTTATATATCAATTCCTGGTAAATACAAGAACAACAACACTAATATTTAGTAAAAATTTTGTTGAGATATAAGATCTTAAGATGTTCAGTAGTATGCAGTCTTATTTATAACAAATAGAAAGATTGTTTTCAAAATCAGTTTCTATTAAATATGAGTAATAATAAATAATTTAATTCGACAACTTAAAATTAAATAAAAATTCAAACCAAATAATATTAAAAACACTTGAGGGCTCCAAATACGAGTTGGTCAATCATCTAAGGGACTTTAATTATACATTGAACTTAAGACAAAATGGTTGGTACAGTAAAACCTCGATAAATGAATATTCGATAAATTAATAATCTCGATTAAATAATAATCTTCTCCGGTCCCGACTTGGGCCAATGGAATAAAATAATAACCTCGCTAAATGTATAAGATAATAGTTTAAAAAAAATTTCTCGAGGCCTACTGAAAATATAAAATAATAATTTATTAAATAAGTATGAAAATTACATATATAATTCATAAAATAAAGCACTTCTTAAATAATTTTTATTTCAAAATTTATGCTTTCCTAAAATATGTATCTATAGTTAATCGATTCTTCTTTTCATGCGAACTGAATTCAATTTCATCTTTAATTTTTTGGAGGGCATAAACTATATTCGGCACATTCTTCTCATTTTGAAGCACGTAACTTTTTAAAATCTCTACGGCAAGACAAGCTTCTTTTGGAGAAACATGTGGTATAGCGTTACTATCATCTAGATCTTGATTGTCATCACCATCTATACCCATTACTCCTTAAATAATTTCTTCGTCTGTAGGCGATTCCATTAAAGCTTCATTTGCACTAGGGTAATTCAGAATTTGCTTTACATTCATATCATTTCTATAATGTAAATTAGAAATAAACTTAGATACAATGTACCATCATTTATTAATTGTTTATTTATTTTCTTTTTTTAGTTACGGAAAAAAATTAATTGTTTAATTTGATACATATAATGTACAAAATAAAAATTATTTTATAAATTAATAAATATTAATTTATCGATAAATTAATAATTCCGTAAAAGATAATAATTTTTTAAATTTCCAAAAAATTTATTTATAAAGATTTTACCGTACGTAGCTCACCGAAGTTGATTCCAAATTCACTGCATCATTTAGTTCCACTTGAACATGTCAAAATTACATAGGATGTTCTGATCGTGGCCACCGTGGATTTGGTTTTTCTAAGGTGTTTCTTATAATAATGCTATAGACTTCCGAAGGTGACGACCACTTTGTAGAACGTAGCTTCTGGCATTTGATACTTTTCTTGGTTCCCATGCAAAGGATCAAAGCAGAATTAAGTATAAAAAGAAAGAACAAATGAAATTATCCATAAAAAGACTTTAGAACACGCTTATACAAAAATATGTATATAATCTACCGAAAGACACCAAAATAACCCCAAAACCAAAAGCTCATCACCGACCAGAAAGGATTCCAAAATTCTTGAAAGGAAAAGTGAAAAGTGAACTTACGAAAAGAGGTTAAAAAACCAAGACTGATTCCTTGCTTGATGCTTCTTTGATATTGTGTATATAGTCCTTAAGGGTGGTCGAGTTGATAGAGTAAGAGTATAAATTTAAAACGTTCTGTATTTGAATCTCTATATTTATATTCTTTCGATTCAACCTGTTATATAAGGCTTGTCTAATACGGAATACTTGGTTGATATCATTTGTAAGCTATTGCATAAATCTGAAAATTTACTCAGTACACATCCGAAAGATAACGACCGCGGATTCCTTTGTTAAAAAGAGAAGAAGAAGTGTATATATATATATATATATATATATATATATATATATCTGATGTTACAGTTCATTGTATATGTTAAAGTTTAAATTACATTTTGGCTTTTACTTATATCACTAAATTATATATATTATTTAAAGTGGATTAAATTTTACTAAAGAAATCTACACATGTCAATGTTTGATTGGTCAATACGTAGAATTTTCTAAATCTCAGGGTCTCAAAAAGCCATGAGAGATGGTTCGTAATATGTTGGCAAAATCCAAAAAGCTGCGAGAGTAGAGACTAGAGATACTCCTGCTAAGCCCCAGGGCTCAACATAGTTTGGGCCTAATAAAGCAACCACATTAAGTAGTCTGGGCCTAATGAGGTTCAATCTGTAATATCAACTACAAATGAACTCAAATCATTTAATTTAATAAATTAAATTCCAAAATTTTTAAAGTTTTAATTTTAATATTAACTCAGATTTGAATTTAAAAATGTAAAGGTTACAATTGAGTTACATAAAAAAATCATTCTATTTAATATTTATAAATAATTTATATTTATTTTGATTAATAATATCGTCAAACATGTATTTTAAATTAATTAATATTTATATTAAATATTGTAATTTTGATTTTTATTCAATTCATAAATTCTATAGTTAGTTATTTGATTAATTTTGTTCTGAACTACAATTAATATATTGAATTTATTATTATAAAATATTATATTTTATTTCAAAGTAATTTTATTTATTTTATATATTAAACTATGAGTTTACAAGTCGGGTTAAATTTTATAATTTTATAATAGATTAAATTTGAGTTTTAGTATTTCAAATATGTATATTTAAAATTTGTATTTTTCTAAAAATTCGTGTCAAAACTCAAAAGCATTATAAGCATCTTCCAAAGAGAACCTTATCCCAAAATATGCTTTTCGGATTGGGTTTGGCATATTCTTACGCTGAAATAACCGTAGCCATTCGAGTAATTATCAATAATATAAAAATTCGACCCCGTAAAATTTTTTTAAGTAGCCAAAATTTTAATTTAATTTTTAATTTAATTTATTTTAATAATTTTTATTATTAAAAATTGACTAATTTATAAATTAAACGGCACATTTCCTTAAATTGATAAATTTTTATAAATTAAAATAAATCATTTATTTAATAATTTCTTAAAATTTTTTGTCTATAAAAATAATATCTTTTAATCATATTTAGAATTTTTAAATTTTATTTAATCCTCAGTCAATTTTATAACAATTTAATAATATTGATTAAACTTTTCAAATTTTAAAATTTTTATTTTATTAATTTAATTTTCACTGATTTTTAAAATATTGACAATTATTGATCGATTCTGGTGCAAAGTTAAGAATAACAACATTTGGTCAGCTTGGTCCAATCCGATTTGGTGCAAAATTCAAAATTTTAAATAAATTAAAAAATATATTTAATTAAATTTAGTTTGATTGGAAATCGAAATGAGTTCGGGTCAGAAATCTCGAATTTAATCAAACTTTAAGATATTTAATTTTGATTACAAAATTTTATACTGATCTCAAACCCGATTTGATACATTATCAAACTTATACACGCATGGAGAGATGTTCTGGCGTCCTCCCAACGCACCATTTCTCCTCAATAAAGAGAAAATCATTGCCTGTGCCATATCATACTTGACATTGACTGTAACAGGAATGCAATGGCAACATCGTGCGCGTAGAGGGAACGCACGGAAGAAATTTCCAATTGGGTGGCTTGGAAGTTTGAACAATGAAGAAGCATTGACTTGCACGCCGACCCTTCAATTGGATTGGATCGGAGGTTGCTTACAATATGGGAAGTTTTGACCCCTAATTTGTGCTGTATGTCTTAAAAAAGATGAAGGAAAACGTATATTTCGTATATTCTTTTATATTTTAAAAATTAAATAAATTTAAACTCAATTTCCATATTATTAAATTTTCCCTTTTGTCACCTCCTTGTTCATGTTTTGAATTCTAATTCTTTAGATAATCCTTATTTTGGTCTTATAATTTTGGATTATAAAGATATTTTATGTACTAGGAACAATATTTCTGTCTCTTAAATTAGGCGTTCGAGAAATAGAGGTGTTCATTCTCTTACTAGGGTGTCTGTTAGAATTTACAATGGAGTTACGGGCCCACACGAGAAGGAAAGCTAGACCACATATAAGCCCAAGTGAGGTTCCATCTTAAAACCAATTGGTGATAGGTGGAGTAGCCCACTAGTTCTTTCTTCTCTTTTTTCAATGTGGGACAAACTCCCACTCTTATATTTCAACACACCCCCCTCACGTGTGGGTCTAACACGTGACATAATCTATTATTTTCGAGGTGTTAACGACTAACATAAGAGCAACCTGCTCCGATACCATGTTAGAATTTACAATAGACCTACAGGCCCACACGAGAAGGAAAGCTAGACCACATACAAGCCCAAGTGAGGTTCCATCCTAAAACCAATTGGTGATAGGTGGAGTAGCCCGCTAGACTTATATGTTGGTCTTCTTTCTTCTCTTTTTTTAATGTGGGACAAACTCCTACTCTTATATTTCAACAGTGTCTGTTCTCTATAGTCGCTTTTATGTTTGGGTTGATATATTTAACTGTGTCTTGGATCATTATTTCTTGAGTTAATTTATCATTCTCTCTTTAAAAAAAAAGATTTAAGCTCAAACTATGTCTATCCATAAAATTTGGTACAAAGTTTTAGTAATTTCCTCCACTTAGAATGCATTTCCGTTTTCTCTATAAAGGGTCATTGCATCAACCTTCTGTGCTATTACCTATGTTCTAATTTTTCATTATTTGGTTTCTCAAAAACATTCCTCTTCTTTCAGGACAGCTTTTGTTTTGTTTGGTAACGACATCTCGAATAATAAGAATAATGTATAAATAGAGTGAAACAGGGAATAGAGAATAGAGAATGCACGTCACGATTCCCTTCTTAAATGCTTGCTTTTAGCCAATGGGTGTCTCAACCAAAAGAAGCAATTTGTAGGTACAAACACACTAGAAACCAAGAATAAGAAAAAAAACATTATTGCCAAAAATCAAATTCGATCAAATTTTGAATTAAAATTAATTTCGGTCAAATTTAAATTAAATTCAAATAAATTTGAATCAAGTTCGGAATAAGTCTTTTAAATTCAATCTTAAATTAAAACTTAATTTAATCAAAAATTAACCTTTAACTTTAAATTAGACTAACTCGGGCCCAACATTTTTAGTCTATAAAAATTTCTATTATTTACGAAAATTTTATTCAGCAAATTTATATATCCAAATATTTTATAATTAGTCAAAAATACATTTTCTTAGTTAGAAATGGCACATATTCGGTTGGTATATACTCAACCGAATGTATACCAACGCTTACTTATAGGCTGTTGCTTAAATTGGTAGTTGGAATCCTTTTCTTCCTAGCAAGCTCTCTCCTTAATTAATATATTAAAAATTTGAAGCTTGAGCCAATAAAATGCTCTTGAAATCTTTTGAGTTTTAACTTTTAATAATACAATAAAACCAAAGAGAGAGCACAAAAACGAGAAATCTAAAATGGTACTTGGTAAAGCTTGAAGAGAGTGCAGAAAGGACTCTCTGTCTAACAGCCTCAGAGAGAGCGAGAAAAGCTCGAGAGATAACACACGCAAACTTGCTTTCCTTATTCTCTCAGTTTTTTTGGCTTCTCTTTTGGTATCTTTTGGATCTCCATTTCCCTTCTAAATTAACCCAATAAGAAACTTGTAGCGGCTACATATCCAAAGCTTCTGCTTTGATTTATAACCTCTTTCACAATTCTACTGAAAACCCACGTATCCATTTCCTTTTCGGTTAATACCCATTTTCAGATTTAGGATTAGAGCTGCTTATAAAGTAAAAATCGTTTTTTTTTTTTTTGTAATAAATTTCTTTCTGTAGTATGTTATGGTAATGGGGTCTGGTAATAGAGCGACCTCTTCTTCTCAAAACATGGACCTGTCAATCGCACGTAAGCTTTCTCCTTCCATTTTTATTGTTATGATATTACTGTTTGATACTAATTTTGAATCTGCTTAACCCTTCAGTATTGTAATTCTTAAATGTTGACTTGATTTACTTTTTATTGGAGTTAAATGATGTGAAATGGATTTGTGGTTTCTTTTGGTTTACACGTTCGGATCTGAAGATGGGTTGGAATATTTATTATTTTCTGGGAATTTGGGACGTTATTTGGTTTGGGATCAACATATGTTGAATTTGAGAGTTATCTATTGCTGTTAAGGCTGACTCTCTGTTACCATACTCGAAAAGAATTGGTTTCATTTCATCCTTAGCTAACTTGTGCCGAGTCAAGCATCAAGCTTTCCCTGGTTTAGCAGTTATGTTGTGAAATGGATTTATGCTTGAGTCCGTTAGCTGGTTGAGTTTGTTTTCTCATTAAGTTTTGAGTGTGATGTTTTTGCACATAAGGTCAGCGTCAAGGATTTGCCAGATAAGGGCCATTGACACTTTTAACAACTGCTTAATTTGAAAATTGGTGACAGTGAGTTATGCATGACTAGATTAAGACTGGAGACCATTACATGGTTTCGAAATTAAAATGGGTTAGACAAGAACCTGCAATGATAGATGATATCAGCCAGGCATGGAGGTAGCATTGATTTTTCTGATGCTTACCATGTAATGTGGAGAGTTATTGATCACAGTTAGAACCTGCTTCATAGTAAGACAACAGTGGCTGTTAGATTATATTCTTGATATCTACTTCTTTTCCTTTTCCTTCTTCCGATTTTTAACGGTAATATGTACCCAAAAGTCTTTTTTGCATTATTCTGGATAAAGCTTGATCTCCTTGTGGCACGTTATTCTTTTAATGCACGCTTCTTAGGAAATTATTATATGATTTATTGAAGTTGATTAGCCTGACAGAATTTTGTCTCTTTTCAGGTATTCGTGAAAAGAATCAACAGGAACTGGAAAATCTGACATTAACAACACAACCTTTCAAAACATTGAAGTTCTTTATTTTGGCTATGATTCAGTACTTTAAGCGTTGTGTATTGTATCTTTTGGCAAAAGGTGGTTTGTTGATGCTTTTAAGTACTGCCATAGGAGCAATTGCAATTCTGGTTGTGACCATTGATGGGCCTCACGAAAAGGTATGCTTGGTGGTGTAAAGTATAGTTTTACATTTGGCTAATGGAACTTATTATTTACACGCATTTTCGATGATTTATTTGTATGTTGTTGGCATGCTAGCTATAACTGGAAGTTCAAGTATTTAGTTACGTGCCTTGTCTTTGAATTTGAATAAGAGCTACATATGGACCATCCTTGGACTTTCAGCTTCTTGCATGCTTTCATCAATTACTTAAGAGCCTATCTTCTGATATTCACAACTTTTCTGGTATGTTTCCGCAGCATCTTGAGGAGCTTTCTCATTACTTGAGATTTGCATTGTGGTGGACTGCTCTTGGTGTTGCATCTTCCATTGGTCTCGGTATGTGAACCTTAGTTAGATAAAATCTAGGGTTCCAATTCTAGCATTTAATATACACTTATCTTGTATTTAATATACACGGACACACATATATATACAACTTAACCAGCAGGAAAATAGGTATCAATATGAACTAAACTATATCTAGAAATCTATAGCAGAAATCCCTTAATTACAGGGATTTCTGTTTCTAATAATCTTATCCCATAAGATTGATCTTATCTAAATCTCTGTTCTTCAACACTCCCCCTCAAGCCGAGGAATAGATGTCTTCCACCCAGCTTGCATATAAGATCATGAAATCTTGAAGTATTTAGCCCTTTGGCTAGAACATCTGCTAGTTGATGATCCGAAGGAACATAAGACATACACACTAGTCCTTCTTCCAACTTTTCTTTGATGAAATGTCTGTCAATCTCAATATGCTTTGTCCTGTCATGTTGTATAGGATTATGTGCTATGCTAATTGCAAACTTGTTGTCACAATAGAGCTTCATAGGACCTTCCCATTTGATTTTTAAATCATCAAGAATGATCTTTAGCCATAACAGTTCACATAGTCCCTGTGCAATAGCCTTGAATTCAGATTTCTGCTGATGATCGAGCCACTACGTTTTGTTTTTTACTCCTCCATGTAACTAGATTGCCTCCAAGAAACATGCAGTAGCCTGTTGTTAATCTTCTGTAAACCAGAGATCTTGCATGGTCTGCATCTGTGTAGATTTCTTAGGATAGTGTATGGCCCCTTTTAAACAATATTCCCTTGCCTGGACTGCCTTTCAAGTAATGTAGGGCTCGGTAGACAACTTGAAGATGAGTTTCTCTTGGGTCGTGCATAAATTGACTGATTACACTCATCGAATGTGCTATATTTGGCCGAGTATGTGCTAAATATATTAGCTTGCACGCTAGTCGCTGATACATGTTGTTGTCCACTGCCGGTTCTTCCTTTGCTTCTCCAAGTTTGTAATTTGAATATATTGAAGTAGACATTGGTTTGCACCCTATTTTCCCAGTTTCCATTAATAAATTTGCAACATATTTTTGTTGAGAGATGAATATCCCTTGTTTTGAATATGCCACTTCAATAACGAGGAAATACTTTAGTTTTCCTAGTTCTTTTATCCCAAATTCCTTTTAACAGTTTTTGCTTCAATTCTAGCTTCTCTTTTTCATCATTTCCCGTCATTATAATGTCATCTACGTAGACCAAAATAATAGTCACCCCTCTTGTTTTTGAGTGTTTCATGAAAAGAGTATGATCCCCTTGACTCTGCTTATATCCTAATTCTTTTATCACTTTTGCAAACCTACCAAACCAGGTTCTTGGAGATTGTTTTAGTTCGTAGAGAGCCTTTCTCAATTTACACACCTTGTTACCTGTATCTTCTGTAAATCTGGGTGGAACATTCATGTATATTTCTTCATTGAGATCTTCATGAAGAAAATCATTCTTAACGTCATACTGAAGAAGTTGCCATTCAAAATGAGCTGACAAGGACAGCAAGATCCTTAATATGTTCATCTTCGCAACTGGGGCAAATATCTCCTGATAATCCACTCTATAGGTCTGAGTGTATCCTTTAGCTGCCAACCTAGCTTTGTATCTCTCTAAGGAGCCATCAGCCTTGTATTTTAGTGTGTAGATCCACTTACAGTCAATAGTGTTCTTCCCTCTCGGTTTGTCAACGACCTCCCAAGTATGATTCTTCTCCAAAGCATTCATTTCTTCTCTCATAGCATCTCTCCATTCTTTTTTTGATAAGGCCTCAAAAAGTGTTAGGAATAGCAATTTTATTTAAACTCACAATAAACCTTTTATGGGTAGGTGAGAGGTGTTTGAAGGAGATATAATGGGAAAGTGGATAGAGCGATCGATGGGTGCATTCTCTAGTTCCTTTTCTAACAACAATAGGAAGGTCTAAATCATCACTTGGATTAATGGAATGTTTACTTGTTTGGATATTTGAGCATGGTTGAAGACTCACGGTGATCTCACTTCCAGGACTAGGATTTGATTCTTAAACTTGCTTCAGTGCTGGATTGTCTGGAGTTTGCTTCGGTGGAATGTTTTGAGTTTGCTCTGGTGTTGGAATTTATTTTCTCCTTGAGTATACTTAAGGAAAATTTGGAAACTTGTGGGGGGTTTTGGCTAGGATGGGAGTTAACTCAGGAGGTTTGTGTCTGGACTTGGCTCAAGTTTTGTGGTGCTGATAGAATTTGGTTGGGTTGAGTGGATAGGAGTTGGAGTACGAGTGAGGTCTAGGGTATTTATTGGTTCGAAGGAACTGCAAGGACTATCTTCCATTATGCTATTCTCCCCCTAAAGATAGGACTTTGAGAAGAAGAATTTGCACTCTGAGAAAGTGACATCAGCTGAGATATAGATCCTTGTAGACGGATTGTAACACTTATATCCCATTTGAGTTGATGACTATCCTGGAAACATACACTTAATGGCTCTAGGATCAAGCTTCCCCCGAATTTTGGCTATGGACATGAACAAAAGCAATACACCCAAATACCCTAGGAGTGAGTCCTTTGGAAGTTCTAAAATGAGGGTAAAAAGAGTTTACGAGCTCGACAGGACTCTTATTGTCTAGAACACGTGAGGGTAGTCTATTGATCATATAGGTGGCATTAAGAACTGCTTCACCCTAATAAGATTTAGTGACATTTCCTTGAAAAAGTAAGGCCCGAGTGGTATTAAGTAGGTGTCCATGTTTTCTTTCGGCCACTCCATTTGTTGAGGTGTATTAACACAAGATGAATCATGAATAATACCATGTGATTGGAAGTAAGGAGATAAGACTTGGTTGAAATATTCTCTAGCATTGTTTGTTCTAGAAACCTTTATCTTTACCCCAAATTGATTTTGAATCATTGAATGAAAATTTGGAATAACAATCCCTACATCAGATTTTTGTTTAAGGAGAAATAGCCATGTAACCCGAGTACAATCATCAATCAAAAAGACAAACCAACGGGCTCCAGAAATATTGGGTATAGTGGATGGACCCCATATGTCACTATGAATCACATGAAAAGGATGAGAAGCTCTTTTATTAGTAATAGGAAAAGATACACGAGTATGTTTTGCCAATTCACAAGTTTTACAATGAAATTCAGAGATATCTAATCCTTGAAACAATTGGGGAAACATAGTTTTTAGGACTCTAAATGATGGATGACCTAGACGGAGATGGTGCAACCAAATGGAATCTTTATTCGAAAAACTATGGAAGGATTATCTTAGCTTTTTGATATGGTTCGAGGTGATAGAGACCATTCCATTCCTTAGCGCCGATCCTCTTCTCCTTGCCCTGGTCCTGGGAAACACAGCAAGGAGGAGAAAAAATGGCAACACAATTAAGGTCATTAGTAAGCCTTTGGATAGAGATTAGATTGGCTGATAATTTTGGTACATGTAGGGCATTTTTTAGAGTGAGTGTGGGGCTCAATTTTATGTCTCCATAACTGACAATAGTGGCTAATTCTCCATTGGCAACTATGATTTTCCTATTACTTGGACTAGGGTTGTATGTGTGAAAAAACTGTGATATAGGGGTCATGTGGTCTGTGGCCCCGGAGTCTATAATCCAAGGGGTATTGTAACACTTAATTTATGAGGTGTCTGTATACAAAGAGAATGTAGGTTTACCTGAGAAAGCAAAGGAACATGTACCTTTCGGCTGTCTAAAGGAACTCAACAAACCTCTTCATTGCTAAGACTCCCTGCTGCTGGATTTTCTTCATCTTCCTTCTGTTCAGCCGAATGTGCTCGTGGTCGTGATCGACCTCCTCAATTTCCCCATTCATGTCTTGGTGGCTTCCCATTCAATTTCCAGCAGGTCTCCTTTGTGTGTCTCAGTTTTTTGCAGTAAGTGCACCATAGTTCATTGTTATTTTCCTTCCACAAGTTGCCCTTTCCAGATTGCTTAGGATGGGCTTGATCACTTTCTTTGTCTTGTTTATGTGCCTTTATCACCATTGCTGATCCATCCATCTTCTGGGGCTCAATCATCACATTTCTCCTGCTCTCCTCTGCTCTAATAAGGGAAATAACCTCTTCTAGTGAGGGTATGGACTCCCTTCCAAGAATTTGAACCCTGACTTGACTTGATCAAATTCAGGGTTTAATCCAGCCAAGAAATCATAAATACGCCCTTTTTCTATGAAATTTTTCAGAAAAACATCATCTTCAGGACTTTTCATCTCAATGACCTTATAATGATCAAGTTCTTGCCACAAAGTTTGTAGAGCATTAGCATATTCTGTGACTGATTTGTCTCCTTGCTTGGTGGCATGGGCTTTGATCTTAATTTTATAGGTTTGAGCAGCATTGCTGCCTTTGAATACATACGTTGAACACAGTCCCAAATCTCCTTTGCAGGGGTTAAAATCATGCATGTATCACTGATTGAAGGTTCCATGGAGTCCCACAACCATGACATGATCATGGAGTCCTCTTCTTCCCATGTTTCTGTTGCTAAATTACCTGTTTCAGGTCCTGATCTTAGCAGGTGATCAAGCTGCCCTTTCCCTTTGAGATAGGTGCGAACAAGGAGTGACCACTTGAGGTAATTCTTGCCATTGAG
>JAOTAX010000198.1:48898569-48947792 GCA_025629825.1 Erythroxylum guanchezii
ATTATAGGGATTTCTGTTTCTAATAATCTTATCCCATAAGATTGATCTTATCTAAATCTCTGTTCTTCAACAGTATTCGTAATTGTTATATGATTAAACTTAGGGGCAGTTTTTGTCTGATTCTATAATTATAGTTCTTTTTTATCAGAAGTCTTTTAGTACTGCAAGAAGTACTAATTTGGATCTTTTTCTGTTCTACTAGTACTATTACCATTTTTAAGTATCTTATTATTTCAATTTATTTATGCTTATTTTCCAAACTTGGTTTTCATTTAAGATGGTTTTTTGTAGCTATTTCAGCTTTATGTAATTTGCTCTTCTATACTCATTCAAGTTTGTAGTTGGATGAGGGGTTTTGGACATCATCGATTATACAGTCTAGTGATCTCAAGTTACAAATTTGAATTTGTTATCTTGTGCTTTCTGATTCAGTTTTTATTATAATCTTTTGTTGCCCATTTAACTGCTTTATTAGGAGAACTGTTTTTCGGACATTGGAACAAACCACTGTTTATATAGATGACAAACAGTGGTGTTTGATCACATTTCTCTAATTATTATATGTAGTGAATACACAGAGTTTCAGACTGCTATAGCTCATCTAAAGGTCCTTCTGTTCATATATTTCATTCCAGGTTCTGGACTGCACACTTTTGTCCTTTATCTTGGTCCCCATATTGCCTTATTCACAATTAAAGCAGTGCAGTGTGGCCGAGTTGATTTAAAAAATGCTCCATATGATACAATACAGTTGAAAAGAGTTCCTTCCTGGCTTGACAAAGAGTGCCATGAATTTGGGGAACCACTATTTCCATTTTCAAATGGTTTGCGGGTTCCTCTAATTAGCATATTGCCACAGGTCCAGATGGAGGCTATTCTGTGGGGTGTTGGGACTGCACTTGGGGAGCTTCCTCCTTATTTTATCTCAAGAGCTGGTGAGCACCCAGCATAGGCTGTGACATACGCTTTATGATATTGGGAATTTGAAAATTAAGTACATTAAGGCATGGAAAAAATTCTTTCTAGGATTGAAAAGGTTCACACAATTTATTTTTGGGATTCACTTGTTATGCTTGAACAAGTTGATTAATGTTATAATATTGATTTATGGAGACGATTCATGTCACAGACTGTATATGCTTTTGTCTTGTTGTTGCTAAACTTGCCTTGGTTTCCAGTAACTTAGCTGTAAACTATTAATGAAGTTAGATGCTCCATTTCAGTTCCAGCTGTTCATAATATTAATGAATCCACATGACTATACTTGGTAAATTTAGAATTACGTAGCAGCATAGGTTGGTGACTTAGAGACAGGATAAGAATGCTATCGAGCACTTAATATATATTCTTTAATATAAAAGTGAGATAATGCTCTGGTGTCAAATGAAATTTATTTCTTTGGGTGTTTCTATACTTCTATAGCAATGCTTTGGATGAGTGAATCATTGCAATGTTACTGTACCTGTTATGCCTACTATATGGGCTTGAATTTGGTCACCGATTTCTCCTTTGCCTGCTCTGGATTACAGAGGGTATTGCATCTGAAATTATATTCCTACTCTGAATTTTTTTTTTTTTTTTTGGTATACTAACATTTCATTTATATAGCAAGTATGTCAGGTAGCAAATTGGATGCCATGCAAGAATTGGATGCCTCCTCAGCTAAAGATAATGGATTCTTAGCTACTCACCTAACATCAATCAAACGCTGGTTTCTCACACACTCGCAATATTTGAACTTCTTTACAATTCTAGTACTTGCCTCGGTTAGTTTGACGTCTGCCATATATGTAGAACTTTCAATTCCCTCTCTCTCTCTCTTAACTTTTTTGATAATAAATCTATTAATTCTTTCTTTAGTACTTCCTTGATTAACTATTTTAGTCTTCCCATCTCCCTAACCCATTAAAATATTTTTAAATATTTTTCTTTGTCATGTGTAGAAGTGTATACATAGATGGTCAACTTGGCCTCTCAATATTTCAACATGTGCATTTTGTAAGCAAGTGCAAGCCTTGATCTTTCAATCACATGCTCAATTATCTTATGTGGCAGATTACATCAGTCGTTCTGAAGTAATAGCACTGTTGTTAAAAGCTCACATGTGCAAAGCACTTTATTAGTTTGACATGGGCAGCTTTGCTTCATTGATAGTCTATTCAAACTATCATTTTTTGGGTATCAGATTTTTCTTCTGCAATTTGAATGATATGCTTCATTTATGATGTTGACTTCATTGGGACATTACATGAAAGTTATAAGCTAGGCTTGTTGCGTAGTAAGAGAGCTTTTTGCATAAAAGTTGACTTTATTTTGTTGTCTGTTACTAGTGTCTTCATTTACTGAAAAGGAACTGCTGTTAACTTCTATTGTTTAGGTGCCGAATCCTCTTTTTGATCTTGCTGGCATTATGTGTGGACAATTCGGTATTCCGTTTTGGAAGTTTTTCCTTGCAACTTTGATCGGGAAGGCAATCATTAAAACTCACATACAGGTATGTGTTAATTATGTTAATACTCTTGTGATCTTGGACCCTTAAGACCAAGTGTATGGTACCTATTTGACCATACTGCATAGAAGTTCTATTTTCTCTTTACTTTAAGCAACATTCCTTTCTTTAATCTATTTGTTCATTTAATGTGTGCATGATTTACTGTATGGAACAATGTTTATTCCATTTTATGCTTTTATTCACATTAAATGATTGGAAAAACGAGCTCTAAGGGCAGACTTCTACAATGCATGTGGAGGATGTATACTTCACTTGGTTTAGGAGTGCTGTGTATATCTGCTTTCTGATTTACTTGTTCCTTTATTTTGTTCGTACAGACAGTTTTCATTATCTCTGTTTGCAACAATCAACTCCTTAATTGGATAGAGAATGAGTTGATATGGGTTCTCAGCTTTATTCCTGGTTTTGCTTCCGCTCTGCCTGGCCTCACTGCCAAACTCCACTCGCTCAGGGAAAAATACATGGCACCGGTGGCTCACACACCCTCGCCTGGGAAGGTACCTCACCAAAATATATTGAATGCTCTTAAGTGGCTTTCAACTTCTCTGCAATAATACTGGGCTTGAATAGTCCTGTTCTATGTCATTTTTAACGTTCATATGAGCTTATACATATGTTATGTTCTTCCAATTCTAGGTGAAAAACTGGGATTTCTCATTTGCTGCAATCTGGAATTCTGTGGTATGGCTCATGCTTTTAAATTTCTTTCTGACAATTGTGACTGCAACAGCAAAGAGATACCTGAAAAAACAGCAAGACGAAGAACTAGCTGCTTTGATAAATAATAGATCAGCTTCTACACATTTGGATTAGGCGTCTCACTTAAACAAGCAATGTTATGCATTTAACTCCTCATTTTTTTCCCGGTGTTACAATTATTTAAAATCAAGGAAGTCAAAAAGTACCTTCTTCTTCTTTGATCTCGACCTATTACCCCAAAATTTGACCACATCAGGGAAGCCCCCATTTCAGAAGAATGTATAGAAATAGGAATTTGGTGTCCTGTATCATTCTGGGGTAAAGCATTATTTGGGTAGTTTTCATTCGCACTGCCAAGTACCGACCATATTAATGGGAGTTGGAAGCGTATTTGTATTCTTTGCAAATACAAAGACTAGTTATCCTTTTGACTGAATGTCATGATGATATCTTTGCTCAACTTATATCGCATCTATAATTTGCCTGCCTAGTGATTCAATAGTTTTGCTGAACATGGCCATCCACCCTCTCTGTGCATTCATTGCAGGGGTTTGATGTCTATAACATGGTTTTATATCCAAATTGAATCTAACACTTTTCTTTAGGATGCCTGGTCTTATGTCACCTTCAATTAGGGGAGACAATGGATCAGGTCGGACTCGGACATTCTAAAGCCCGAACTCGAGTTTGAAAAATAAATTTCATGTTTCGATAATCTAATTAATTTCTTATAAGAAGAAGAGATATTGAATTATAATTTATAAAAGACCTCTGCATTCATTAGTCCAAAATATAATGCCCCTCTTGACTATTATAGAGAAAGAAGGCCAACACCAAAATGAATGCAATGACAATTGAAATATAATTGATTATATGACATTTGACATATGTCTAATGGGCAAGATTAACTAATTATTACTTATTATTTAGTTTTGGATCGTCCTAAGACATAATAATTATACTTATGTAATATATATGTATAGGTGCTTGAAGTTTGACTTCATTTGATCCTAGAAACTTGGCATTCAATCATTTTGTCCTTTTACTAAATATAGGAACTATTTTATTTATCTGAAAAATCATAACCAAGCAAACAAAAATGACAAGTCACCCACTTCAATAAAAGGGGGATTGAAAGAAGATGAGAATTAAAAAATATTTATTTTACTATTTTCTTTTGCATAAATCCAAAATTAGAATTTGGTTTTTTGTGAATACAATTTTTTTTAAATAAGTAGGAATTTATCTATTGAGTTTTGAATTTTTCAAACTTCTATCTTAAATTAATTTCAAATGAATCTTTAGATGCAACTATAATACCAATACAACAACAATAATAACAACAACATTGTTTCAATAAGAATCTTGTTAAGATGCGCAGTATAGAAAGATTCAGTCTTGCTTCTAGATTGCAACAATAAGGGAAATTAATAACAAAAATGTTAAAAATGTGAATATATGTTCAAGATTGTTCTATGTGTGGCTAGCATTTCAACACTTATTTTATGTTCTAATTTAAATTTTTTAATGAACTCTATATAGATGTATCTCACTTCTACAAATATACTAAACAATATCAAATTTGTTAATAAAAAATTGAAATGAGGCGCTTACAAATACAAGTTAAATCTTGAAATAATATAAATTTTCGTTAATAAGCTACAGAAATTATACTAAGATTTTTTATAAAAATTTAACATTATTTTTATCAAAAGTTACTAGAGGCATGAACGTACTTGCGTTTTATTTTCTACTTAACAAATAAAAATTCATTATTTTCCAAATATTTAGCATATCTATTTCTATTATTGGCTTTTGTTTTGTATTTAATTTGTTGGTTGTAGTTTTTGTAACATAATAAATATATTGTTGGTTGTAGTTTTTGTAACATAATAAATATATATTGTTAATTAAATTATGACTAACTATAATTAAAAAATTCATATTACATTTATGTATTATTTCTAAACTGTTTCTTATCGATGGTTAATTAAAACTAGACATTAATAAAATAAAAAGAGTAGCACACAATGTGTTTTTCTTTATGAAAGAAGTACTTAATCTTATATACTAAATTGCAAAGATACTTGAACAAATTTATAAGTATTTGTTGGAGATCAAGTTCACCAAATTGATCTAATATCATGAAAAGTGTATTTGAAACATTACTAATATATGTATGAAAATTCTTATTGTAATAATTATATAAATAAACCTTTGACCTAAGATCTCTAAAGTATTTAGTATAGAAATTGATATGTTTTTTTATATTATTTATGACCTATTTTTGTTAAAAGCAGTTCAAAGTCGTTGGATACAATATAAATTATATGAACTGGTTAATATATGATTTATCATCTTAAAGTAATTGACGATATTTAATAAATAAGAATCAATATAAGATATTAAATCTTATTTGAAATTAGGGGGTGTTTGGTTTGAAGGTTTAGGAACGAAGGAATGGAATAATTGTAAACAACAGTGTTTGCTTTGGAGTTTTCAATTACAGGGGAATGGATTTATCCCATTAAATTTGAGAATCTACTAAACCCACCAAGGGGGTGGGTATCGAGTTTTCATTTCAATTTAAGTTTTTATCACGTTTATTTTGTACTCTTTTATCTCCAGCCTTTGCCTTACCATCCTGTTAACTTTCTTATCGTCTCTCAATTTTTTACGATCTCCCATCCTGCTTTATCGCGTCTCATCATCGAAGGAATTTTTTATTCTGTGCCTCCAGGTATATTTTCTGAAGTCCCTCGTTTTAATTTGATATTAAATGAACTGGATAGAACCTGATTTCATCTTATTGTAAATGGAGCTTTTGTTCCTTTTTTTTCTTATATATTCTCGTTTTATGATTTAATCAAGAGAATAACCAGTCTGCTATATAGTTTGATAATGTGAAAGTGCATATGGTTATAGATTGAACGAGAATCATAAAACCAATCGGCTCCTTTTTTTCTCTTATAATTGTTTTGTGATTTAATTTGATTTTTCATATATGGTTTTAACTCTTTAAAAAACAAGAAAAAACATATAGCGAATCGTCTTCTACGTTGGTGTTTATTTATTTGTTTTGTAAAGCTTTTAATGGCTTTTAAGAACAACGAAACACAAGCACTTTTTACAGTTTTTAATCTTCGTATAAAGACACAAGCCCTTCATCTTTATCCAACGTCTGTTTCTTCATAAAAGTCATACCTTTTTCGTTTTGATAAAGTCTTAACTTTTGGATAAAGAGAAGAATTACTTTTATTTGGTTTTATAATTTAACAATTGTATAAAGACGCTCTTGAATTTATTTGGCGTTATTGTTTAACATCTACAAAACAGTAACATGTTTTAAAGCTTTACATACGTTGCGTGCTTTTGGATTCAGATTAAAAAAAAATCTAGATTCTAAAATTCTTAGAAGAGGCAAATAAATAGATATTATTGCCCATTCTGAATAATTAAAACCGAATGTATACAATAATGTTGCGATTGACTAAGAATATATCCCTGTTCATATGTATACAATATTATTACTCATTCTGTAAACACTCATATTCGTTAACGTAACAACTACCTTTAATTTCAATGTAGAACATTATGGCGCACGTACCCCTATCATAAGTAGACGACACAAATTAATTTGAAATGCTAGGATTATGACAACATTGGTTAATGTATTCAATCTAGTTTTTGTTACTTGGTATCAAATGTTTTTTTTTTAAAAAAATAAACTTTAATTACCAAAGAAACATCGAGAACAATGTACAAGAAATAACAAACCTAGAAAAGTAAGACAAAAAAGAAAATAGCCTTCCAGGCATCACAGAAGCGCCAACATCACATGAACTACATGAGAGAACAAAACACACAGCAGCTTCAGCCTACATTTAAAGTCGCATTCTTCACTAGGATGGACAGCATTAAAAAAGGCATTCAGGGGAAATAACTCCCCTATGCTTTTTCTTCTTTGCTGTCCTTCTAGTCACCGTACGTCGGGGCTGTTGGGCCAATTCTTGAGGAAGCTCACCCTCCTCGGTACCAACAACAAAAGAAGTGTCCCCACCCCTTGGAGGGATCTCCCCTTCTTCAATTCCAGTTGCTGAAGCATCAGCTTCAATTCCAGAAGCTGAAGTAATAGCCCCACCCCTGGGGGAGGCTGTCCCTGTATCGGTAATTGTAGGAGGAAGTCCTGAAGAGCAAGCCAACTCTTCAGTCACCACCAGACGAGTAGGTCCCTGAGGGCTCTGATCTTGCCCAATCGATTGGTCCTCTGCGACAACAGTCATTTGCCCAACACTCATCCGAGAGGCATTATGCACCGAGGAAGCACAAGCTGCTAAAATAGTTGGTTGACTAGGACATTCCCCTACGGGAGTCACCGGCAACCTAACGGGAGTATTCTGCACCGAGGGCTAGGTCCTCCAACCAACCAGATACAAATTGGCGTCTTGTTTGCACCCATTTCTTACTAACTGCTTGCGGATTCCAAAGATAGGAGAGGGAAATGCTATCACAAATCAGTTCACCAGCCGCATCTAACCGTCGGATGGTCACTTTGTCCGGAAGCAGGGCATCCTTGGCAACTTCAATACATATTTTGGCATACCCGATTCGATCCATTGCTGCTGTTTGGGAGTCCAGGCATATCGGTTTACCAATGCCACTAGCTAGGTGACTAAGGCCCTCCACTGGTTGCCATTGCCGCAAAAATAGGGGTCGGTCACCCACATGCCATGGCCCAAGCTCAAGGATCTCGATGACATCTGCATCTGAGGAGAACTTGAAAAGGAACAACCCATCATCCATCAGCATGGCTTTTTCGAAGCCCTTCTTGCCCCACCTAGCCTTGGCCCATGCGTGAACCGCCGGAAAGGCCATTCGTTTGCCCCAAAAAAACCCCACCAACGCGTTGGACCAAGCTCGAGCGCCAGCCCGAAGCAGATCCGCCGGGGGAGAGATGACGCCATTTTGAAGCACATGGGGGTAATGGGAAAGCAGTCCGCGTCGACGTTGAACCAGGACCTTGTCTCGCCAAGAGCCGCTGTCGGAGGGCCGCTGAGTCGGAGCCGGTGTAGACACCAGATGTTGTCCAAGAGGGAAGCTGCGAACAGCAGGGGAATGGTCAGAGGGGTTAGCTCCCGACAGCATCGTCGACTGGGAGGCAACACCAAACTCTCGCTCCACCACCGGAGAAGCTACCGGAGAGCCAGAGTGAGAAGAAGGGAGGGGCGGGAATGGGTCAAATATTGTTGATGCATTTGCACATTACGAGACCTCCGTTGAAAACCAAAGAAGAAATCAAACATGAGATAATGAAATGGATGCTTAGGCTTACAAAACAATATGATACTATTTGTATTAGTAAGCTCCGAATGGATAGACGTACATTTAGTATATTGTGTGAGATGGTAAGAGATATTAAAGGGTTAAAAGGCACTAAGAACTCTTCATTAGAGGAAATAGTTGCTTTGTTTTTTTTTATGCTTTATGCTTTATGTTTTAAGTTTATTTTAATGTTGCTTATGCTTTATATTCCATTTTAAATATGATATAGAAATATAGTTTTTTTTAATTGTTGGCATTATGCAGCTCTGTTGACAAATGCTCATATAGCTCATCTAATGCTCGAAAATTGTGATAAAATTCTTTGACAAAACTGATTAATTTTTTTTACAAACATACGAAGATAGCCCCAATAAACATATGAAGGACAAATTATTTTCATTTTTATTGAGGGTAAAAATGGTATTGTATTATCTTTCATTCCTATTAATGCAACAAACCAAACAACATTATTGGTATTAATACAGAAACTCATGTTACAAACCATATATTATTTTTTTATTTTTCATCCTCATCCTCATCCCCGTCTTCTTCTACTGTTATATTAATATCTATATTCAACCCCGTGCTCAAATCAAACGCCTCATTAATTATAATTTCAACATATCCCAATACACACGGCTACCTGTTTTGTGAAAGTCAGGAAGAATCGTCAATTTACCGACTTTCTTTTTGTAATTTTTGCAAAGAGGTTGTTTTCCAATCCTCCGAAGCTCTCCCTCGTATTAATGCACAATTAATAAAATCATAAATGAGCAAGCTAGCCGTCACACAATCAATTGTTAAAATGGTACATTCTGTCCAATTTATGAAATCAGATTATATATTTCAGTTGCAATAAGAAGCTGAACGATACAATGAGTAGCAGCACACTGTCACTATTCACTATAAACAAACAAAATTTTAGGCTTTTTTGTTTTCATTTTCATTTTTATTTTCATATTCAGTTAAAAAGTCTTTTTGTTTGGGTCTTTTTGTTTTTATTTTAATTTATTCATATTTTCAAAATTAATAAAAACCATAAAAATTGTTTTATTTCTTTTTTTGATTTTTCATAATCTGACTTAATAAAAACTATAAATAATTTAATTATATAATATATATTTAATTAACTAAAATTAATTATTAATATGAATGATGACTTATTTAGTTTACTTAATTATTTTATTTAATTTTTAACTAAATTAAATAAATAATTATTAATAAATATAATTAAATTTAAAATATCTTCAAAATATATATAATTTGATTTAATAATTAAAATATTTTTAAAATTAATTTCTAAATTATTTATTTTGATAAAATAACATTTTTATTAATAAATATTATACAAATGATGAAATTAATTTTATTTAATTAAAAAATAGCGAACCAGGTTCATTGTCCAACAAAATGCTAGTGAAGTCGACTAAGGGCTGTTCTCAAAACATTTGATTGAAAAGGAGGCCCAGTTGAAGTTAGAATATGTATAGAATCAGACTCAGACTCAGGCTGTTGTTGCACATTTGATTTTTGAAGAATAGCTACATATCATATTTAATTTCCATTTGATGGGACATAAATTTTGCTTTTTATCTTTTGCTATGTTATTTACTCTTATCTAACTAATAGCCTCGCGCTAGCAACGAAGTCAAAAATTTAAGATAGGAGAGTTCAAATATTTAATTTTAAAAGAAATTTTAAGGGCCCAATGCACTACTGACTCTTAAATAACTTTATCCTTATATATATATATATATATTAAAAATAAAAAAAATTTAATTTTTTTAAATCTTAGGTGCACTGGGCCCCATGTACCTCCGTCCCTGCCTCGCACTATGTTTGGTTGGGATTAATACATTATATTTGGTTGGGAATTTATTAATTAAATGAAATTAAATGTAATATTATTTTATTATTTGAAGTGAGTTTGTAATAGAATGTAATGAAATGAGATAGAAGATGAAAGTTTCATATTACATCTTATTTTATCTTAAACAGTAAAAATAAAAAACATTCGATTTAAGAAGTTTACGATGAAATGTAAAATGATAAACAATTTTTCAATATATTATATTATAAATCCTTCATTCAAATAACATTTTATTATATTACATTATAAACCCTTCTATTTTTTTCAAATAATAATTTTTTAATATTATATCTATTTCCATCCTATTTTATTATAAACTACTCCATTCTATTATAAATTATTATATTATAAATTTGATGTCTAACTAAACATACCCTATCAACCCACTCTAGGATAGTTTTTTCTCATAAGAAAATAACCTTTTATTACATGAGTTAAGTTGTCCTATTACTTATGGTCAGGGCCTTCAAATATTTGGCAATTCCAACATTTTACACCACTGACTATAACATTAAATTTAATAGCGAATATATCATTAAATACTAATATTTTAAAAATTAAATTGATTTGATTGATTTAACAATTAAAACTTTTTTATAATTTTTCAATTTGGTTTAGTTTAATAATTTTTATTGATAAAAATTAATAAATTTGTTAATTAATTCATAAAGTTTTATAAATTAACTATTTTTTATAAACTAAAATAAATCAATTAATTTTCATTTAATAATTTTTTTTTTCGATTAAATTTTAAAATTTTCAACAAGTAAAAACAATCTTTTTCAATAATTTTTCAAATTCTTCAATTTTATTCAATCTTTAACTTATTTTACGATGGTGTAATGCGGGTTAATATTTTAAACCTCAAACTTTATATTTTATCGGTTTAATTTTTGGTCCATTGCTAAATACACACAACAATTAATAAATTATATATTCAATTTAGTTAAGATTTATAAATTTTGATATATCTTTATTTTTCACTTGATTATAATTTATGGAGTTGAGAGAATTTTGGAGGTACTTGCTCCATTAATTTTGGAACGTCCGCCGGGGCTACGCGGGCCTTTGATCGTGATGAGCTCTCTCATAAAACGGCAAAGGGTCCATTCATGACCAAATGCCTTTTTCTCTTTTTTTTCTTTTTCGGTCATACAATTATGTCAATTACGGAGCGCTCTCAAAAGTAGCAGTCATGCTTGTACCCTACCCAAGTAGCATTCCCTTTTTGTTTCTATTTTAATTTTCCAAAACATTTATTTCAGGTGTAAGTTACTGGTTTTTTTTTCCCTCAACAACTATGTTTTTCCAATTTTTTTATAGTCAAATGACACCTAAGGAATTCTAAGGAGCTAAAGAAACTAGTGGGAGTTCAAAGTTTATAATGTAAGTCAAGATTGGACACTTCCCTCCTATCCTAACAGGAACAATATCATATAATTGTGGGGTCAGGATTCAGGAGGTGGGGGGAGTAACTCTATTTGGGTGGGGACAAAAGTGCTCCTCCATTGTCTAACTGGTTTGTTTACATTAGAGGGAAGTGGCAATGGCATTGGCATGGGCTCCTCCTCCCTATGTCTTAACAACATTATTACGATACCCACTTTGTGGGACCTGTCTAAAATTGGTAGGGAGGTGGTGGAGGATTAAAGAAACCAACACTTACATTTACCAAGAACTCATCAACTAACTGTTCAGCTGTCGACATAAAAACTGATAAAAAGATATTTTTGATGAGACGAAGGAACAGGAACAAGTGGGGGGAAACAGAACACGTGTGTGAAACCAGTGTTAGTGACAAGTCAGTATCATCAGACACTATATACCCTACACATTTTATAAAGAGAAGGGAGGGGTAAGAGCTGGGGTCCTTGGGGACCATCAAGTCTTCAACATTTAATATCTTATCTAAAGGAAGATACATACACCATCTTTTCGCCTTTTGTGATTATTGTTTTAAATGAAGAATAGTGCCACGTGCTAGGAATTGCTTTGATGATTTGTCAACCATTAGTTGTCTGTTTGTTAGTTGGATTCTGCACTCAAACTAGAAAGCAAAATTGGACACCAATACCGAGTTGGGATCATCTGGTCCCCACCTTAAAATACCTAACCTAATTTTAGAGATGGTACTCATACTTTAGTCGGATCCCCACCAAGTCACCTTTTGTCTTTTGCTCAAGTGATTACAGAATCCATATCTGTATCTGCATATAATAATACCCAGTAATTATGTGAAGACAAAGTTCAGTTTTCGTCTTATTTTATTACTTGGGTTCACAAGATAGCCTACCCAGAAGAGATTAAAGTAAACAGAAGATCAGGAAAATTTGAAGAGAGTTCAACATCAACTCTCATATTTGCCAGAGTGCAAATATATAATTTTCATATTCTTGATAGAAGATTAAAAAAAAAAAGCCTGTATTTGCTCGTTCTAGAAAATGGAATTCGACTCCCACTAAGAATAATAGGAAAAAGAAAATTCTAACATCTGAGTGACTATGAGTACTCTCCATCACTAGCAACCATAACAAAGAAACAAATCTCTTCCCTAGTTTCCCATCATACAACCTTCTTTCCCTTTCAGCCCTACCAAAAAACAATAACTTGTTTGACAACGTTACATTATGCCGTGCACAAGCCCACCATGTCATGAAAACTAATCTCAATTATGCTCCTTCTTTTTCCCCTTCCAATTAGAGGCTTGACAATCAACTAACCCAGTCAGATTATAAACAAAGTATACAAGATAATAGTACACATTTTGCTGGCAAAACACATTCCACATATTCGTTTTCATACCTTCCCAACTAGTTCAACTTCTTTCTCCAAAATTGTGGGTTCCAGCACAATGGCTCCCTTCATTCAGTCCTCCCCGGTTCTTTCAGATCTTCCTCATTCAGCCTGAGTGTGCTGACATTGTCATTGGCAGGCTTTCCAAAAGTTTCCGATCTTCTTCAACCTTCCTGTACTTTCACACCCCCAACTGGGGTTCAAGAGCCTGCTACACATTTTTAGTCCCCAGCTGGCTGTTTCTGTTCTGCAGGTTTCACCTGAACTGCAGCTGGAACAGCATGTCCATAAGGAAAGCTAGAAGGCAGAAGCTGATGCACCTTCCCAGCGGACTGTGCAGTAGCAGCAGCAAATTGGGCATGAACAAGACCTTGTGGAGGCAAGCCACCACCAGCACCACCTTTAATATTGCTAGCTGCTGCAGCAGCAGATACAACAGTCTTTGCAGGATCACTGGTGCTAGTATTTGAAAGTGTTACAGGACACAAGGAAAGGATTCCTGTTGATGCCCCTGATGACCCTGGCGGTTGCTTCTGCTGTTGTTCATGGTGTCTTTGGAGATAAAAGCCACTTGCAGGCGGAGAGGTATTTGATAAATTAGTAGCACGTTGAGCTTGAGGTTGAACTTGCACGTATGCATTCGCATACATCATATGTTGCTGCATCGCATGCTTTGCTACCTGCTGTTGATGATGATGTTGTTGTTGCTGTTGCTGCTGTAATTGTGGCTTAGCTCCGGAGCTAGATGAATGAACAGTATTATGTGGATGACAAAGGATTGATTGAATATTCCTTCCCCCAACTGGGGATGACTTCTGTGTTGGCACAGAGTTTGTCTTAGTCTGCTGAGATGATAGTGACGAAGCCTGCCCCGCTTTATTACTTGTAGAGGTGGAAGTTGTCCTTGGGCTTCCACTCGCACCTTTAGAAACGGACGATGTTGTTGGTGAACACACTCCCATCGAAGGAGATGGGGACTGATTGCTATTGGCTGGTGGTTGGCCTTGTGAAGTCGCTGATGATTTTGAGTTAGTTGCAAAAGATATTTGTGTGTGGCCTTGTTGAGTCCGTCCTTGCTGTTGGGAAAGGTTTTTCAGAGATGGTGAAGTTGAAGCAAAAGATTGGGAAGATATTTGGGATGTGGACGACCTAATAGAAGTTTTCCAATGAGGAGATTGAGATGGACTACTGCTGCCCTGCACGAGACTTTGAGGAAAGCCAGAGAGCGCATTCGGGAATTTACCAGCAATTGATGATGGTGCAGACATGTGGTCTATATAAACACTTCCACTACTAGTTGTTGGTGCTTTGCTTCTAGCAGAAGCAATAGCAGGAGGTGCCAATAAGTGCTGCTTCTGAAGCTGAACCATCTGCTGGTGCTGTGGCTGTTGCTGGTTCCGTTGCAGCTGCTGGTGCATAGAAGTAGTTGTACTATTCACAGCAACTGACATAACATCACTGGATGTCCGTGCTGCTGCAGATCCCAGGTTAAGATTTCGCGCAGCACTATCAATCACAGTGTTGCTAGGTGCTGCTGAAACAGTTGCGTCTGTCAGATCTGGACGGGAAAAAGCAATCGACTGTCCAGTGGTTGCTGGAGTCTTTCCACCTGCCATGGACTTTCTCTCATCTTCCACACTAGAAGATTCATTCTCTCTCTTCTTGTGCTGTGTTGCTTGAGCAACTGCAGCAGCTGCGATATAGTGATGATAGCCCTGCCTCGCAGCCTCAGGAAGGCTTTGAAGAAGAGCATGATTTTGTGCTATGGATGAAATATCCAAGCCTGCAGCTGTTGCAGCGCCATTAATGGAAGCAAATGACATGGCAAAAGACTGAGAAGGAAGAAGTTCAACTCCAGCCTTTGTACTGTGAGGTTGAGGTTGCAGCTGTTTCTTCTCACTAGGATTGCCACCAGCATTGTTGGCAGCACCACTTGTGCTAACTGATGCTGGATGCATCATAGCAAAATTTGGTGGGTGAATGGGGATTGTGAAATTATGACCATATATATTCATACTTGCACGAGGCACTCGACTATCAGCACTTGAAGGGCTATCTTCACTGCCTAATTCACCCTCAAGCCGAGCCTGATGGGGGGCATTTTGGCCTTGCTGCCGCTGCTGAAGCTGCAATGATTGCGATGTCTGAGTTTTGGTGGTCGGAAAGCCCTGCAAATTCCCATTACTTCCATTCGTGACAGTTCCATGTGGCCTCTGATGATTGACTTGATTCTGTAAATGCTTCTGAGATGATGAGGAACCACTAGAGATACTTTGGTTTTGGTGTCCTTGTTGGCTTTGCTGCAACTGTGTTGGAGGGGGTTGCTGTTGTTGAAGCTGTGAAGGGTGGAGAATTTGAGAAGAATAGAAGGTCCCGTTAAAGAAAGGCATAGGCTGAGGATGTGTCCCTCTATAAGCTGGCGCTGGCCCTACATGTGGAGGAATAGGAATAGAGTATGGTCCATTCTGTAATATTGCTACGTACTGAGGTTCACTGCCAGGCATATTGGAGTAGTTGAAGCTCATTGATGGACCAGTAGCTACTGCTGCTGAACTGGCATTGACTGAGGCAGAATTAGATGCACTTGAAGCAGCCCCTCCTGCAGCTAGAGGCGATTTTGCACTAGCCCGAACAGAGTTAGTAGCTGCTGCCTGTTGTTGACTCAAAGGGAAGATAAAAGCAGGACCGTGCTGAAATTCAACAACAACCCGAAAATCACTAACTGCTTACACAACAAATACTACTTAAATCTGAAGTGGGATCATACCAGGATATTACTAGGTGCTCCAGGCGGTATAGCTTGCTGGAGTAAGATCTGTTTTCTCTGACCAGTTTCCATTATGTTGGCAGCCTGATAACTCTTGTCTTTACCTGAATGGGAAGGAAGACCCTGCCCCTTATCCTGCACAGTATTTAATCCTTTAGCAGCTTGCGTTTCTGTTGGGGGAACAGCATTCAAATTACAGGCCTTTGCCCCAAGCTGTAATGCAGAACCAGTCGCAGCTGGCCAATATGGATTCATCCTTGTAAATTGCTGGTGACAGTGAATATTCCGCGCAATGTAGCAATGGTTGGCACACCTCTTTGGCCGTGGTTGGTTAACGAGCAGATGCGGAGGCTACACAAGTTTTCGGAGAAAAAAGAAGAGGAGAGGATTGAGACGCAATCCACTCGATGAAAGCCAGAAGATTAAAATGGAAGGCGTAATAAACAACAAGACGATGTAATGACAAACCTGTAGAGCTGCAGGTGGAACAGAACTTCCATCCACGGATACAACTCCTTGTAAAGGTGCCATATATCTGCTTGATTAGAAGAGCGATATTTTCTGAGACGAGGGAATAAAGTACTGGCGTACGACTTTCGATATTCGAAGTTAATAATGAGCTCAACAAAACAAAACAAAACAAAACAGTACCCCATATGAGGAAGGCCACCAGGCCAGCCAGCCATAGACAGTGGCAAAGGTAAAGAGCTTGATTGAGCTGAAAAGAAGATTGGAAAAACCAAATTTGTAACAGTAAATCAATGTGGAGA
Organism: Erythroxylum guanchezii; assembly: GCA_025629825.1. Taxonomy (NCBI): domain Eukaryota; kingdom Viridiplantae; phylum Streptophyta; class Magnoliopsida; order Malpighiales; family Erythroxylaceae; genus Erythroxylum; species Erythroxylum guanchezii. The sequence goes on from JAOTAX010000198.1 coordinate 48,915,303, forward strand.
GAAAAGTAGAGAATAAAATTTTGCACACACAAAAAATAAGGTCGTCTCCCAAAGAAGGGGGAAGTAGAAGAAGAAGAAAAAGAAAAAGAAAAAGAAAAGAAAAATATTACCATTTTTCTCCGGATTGGGTTGTTGGTGTTGCTCCTGGATATTCTGTTGTGGCTTGTTTCCACTACGAGTAACAGTAACAGTACCACTATCTCTATCACTCTTCTCCAAATCCAGCTGGAGATCAATATTCCTCTCTTTATTGTTAACAATTGGCTTATGAGACTCAACCTCTTCTGTTGCTATCACTTTCGCCTTTTTCTCGTCAAGTTCCACATTCATATCTTCCTTCCCAATTTTCACTGCTTTCTCATTTTCTTTGACCGTAGCCTGTGCGCACAAACAAAGCAATCATAAATACACCACAATCAATTCTCAAGTCTCCACCTTTTACCGGAATAGAGCTTATGTAAGGACAAAACACAATGTTGGTGGTCCCCGCTCACCGTTTCAACATCTGTAGCCACAGCTTTCGGATCTACAGCCACAAAATCAATCCCATTGTCCCTTTCTGGAGATGATCTCAACGGAGGAGGAGCCTGTAAGACCGACACAAACCAAAAAGTTCAACAAAGAAAAAAAATTAAGAAAATGAGTTTTCATAAATTCTCACCATCAGATCTATCTGGAACTTCTCTTCTCGTTGACCTTCAATCTCAGAAACCGTAGTTTTCCTGGAAAGAACAAAACCGATTCCCCAGTTACTGAGAATAGGACATCATCCTAGGATAAGAGAAAATCGAAGCGAAGAAAAGTGAACGGAATGGATGCTATCTTACGGTTTACTGGGCGCCAAATTCTCGCAATCTTCTTCCAATCTAAGCCTAGATGGAGATTCCTTCTTTGGTGACACAGGCTCCTCCTTGGTCAAAGACATATCTTTAGTCTCTGAATCTTCAGTCACCGGCTTCAAATCCGATAACAGATTCTCCTTCAGAGAATCCGGCTGTAATTGCGAATCTGCTGATGCAGAAGCTGAGTGATTGACCAACAAATCGTACGAAACTCCGCCATTTCCAACTGGGTTTGTTGAATTCTTCTCCACGATGGAAGAACAATTATCGATTTGTGGTGGCAGATCCAAGTCCGCCTTGGTTGTAGACGAAATGGGGCTTTTCCGAAATGGGAAGTTTGATGGACTTTCATCCTCGTCCTTGACTGGTCGTGGTCTTTTCCTCTTCGGTGCTGCAAATTTGTATGAGAATTCACCAATACCCAAAAAGGGAAAAGAATCCGTCAGTATTCCCCAAAAGTGGAACCTTTTATGTTCTATTAAGTTGACATGATCCTGGGAAGTGGACTGAAAATATGGAATCTTAATTTGATCCCAAATTTTCTATCTTTCTCCGCCATTTTCTCCGCCACTGAACAGAACATTGGAGAAGAAGTTAAAAGAGAAGTTGAGTTTTGAGCTTTTTGACAGCCCAAAGAAACTCACCAATCGCAGACATAGGAGCAGCAGCGCAAGAGCTAGGATTAGTTGATGGAATAGAAGACGACTGAGGTAAAGAGTTAGAGATCGGCGACGAAACTCTGGATTTAGCATCAGCAGTGAGCTTGTGGTTGCTCACTTCTTTTGAAGAATCAAACTTCATGCCATCACCTGCAACCATATCCTCCCTTGAAGGTCCTTGCGGCTGATTCATCAATCCATACAACACTTGAGCGATCTCCATCTCAATCTCCTCTTGAGTCGATGAAGCAGACTTTGAAGACGATTTGGGCGGTCTCTGCTTCGAACCATTGGGTTTCTAAAGACAGCAAAAACATTTTTCACTCATTAGACCGAACCTATCAAGAAATTAATGAAAAGAAATGAATTTCCAGTGGAAAGTCCCAGACCATCTTCTTTTTAACCGAAGCATTAGAAGAAGAGGGCGAGACTGGAGCCGGTGACGCGGAAGCTGAAGCCAACACCGCCGTGACGCAAGGACCACTGGATCTCACAGGAGAAGCAGAAGCTTGGCGGAGATTATGCTCCGCACCAACTCCACCATTTGAAGCCCAAAAATCATGAGACCTCTTAGTAGACGCTGCGAAACATGAAGTCATTAGCCAAAAAAAGAACGATACGCACACTGAAAAATCTAACCTCTATTAGGCCATAACAGAAAATTCTCTTCCACCTCTCTACCTGACCGAGCTTTTCTAGGCACTGAGACACCAATCATCTCATCGGGAGCTTTCCACGGCGTCACCATCGCGGTCGTAGGCGGTGATGGCGACGCTTTAAAAACTTTTGCTGGCGGGGGGAAAGTTTTACGATGATGATGAAGATGATTGTGGTTATTCGAGAACGAAGAAGGATTAGGTGGGAGCATCCTCATGGAACTCCCTGGACCTCCATCCTCCTCCTCCTCCTCCTCCTCCTCTTCCTCTTCATTAACACTCTCCTCCGAACTATAATCTCCTCCATCCTCTCTATTGGTCCCGTGTAACAACCTATCTCCTCTCCGCCTCTTTCTCCGGCTGTTCAGCCGATCTCTGTCCCTGTCCCTGTCCCTGTCCCGCTCTCGATCTCGATCTCGATCCTTCTTTCGCCTCGCGGTCTCCGGCAGGTCCACCGGCCCATCGTCCTCTGCTACACACAAAAACACAAACTCGCTGTTAAGAAAAGAAAAGGTCCGCTTATCTGAGAATAGTTGGATCTGATGAGAAAAATCGCAAACCTGGTGCGTCTCTGATACTGCTACTTCGATGTCTTCTCCTAGATAACCCATTGCTTGCGATTCTCCTAGAGTCTCTGCTTCGTTCCATCTATTACCTTTCTATTCACTCACCGAATCAGCTAGATTGTTCTCAGTACTCTCATCTCCCATAACCCGAAAACCATGCACCTATTTGATTCTTTCAGCACACAGAGCTTTTCACTTATCTCTCCTTCTCTCTATCTCTCTACCTGTCTTTCTGACTCTCGTCTTCTCATCTCTTCAGCTATATGAACCCACTCCAAGGCCTAGTAAACGGCCGTGATCTTTCCTGTTTCATGCAAGGCCAGATCTCAGCCTACCATTTCACAACGCATCTGACGGACACAATTGACCAGGGCTGACATGGCGAGATTAAGTCCGTTGGATACTGTTATTCTCTTTTAAACTTCTTTTTTGCCTTTTCTTCACTACATGTCCACGTGTCGTCCTGCTTTTTCTTAACCTCCAAGCATCCATGTTTGCTCGCTCTCAATCCTGATTAGGAATTATTTTAATCATGTTTGTGATTATTTATTCATTTCAGATTTTCATATTAAAATATTATCTGTAATATTATAATACAATGTGTACCCTATCCAAACATGATGTCTTCATACGCCATATATAATATATATTACATTATAAATCGAAATTGCTATTAATTTTTTATCTACTTCCAATTAATCTTTTACTTTTTTTACTTCTACATTAAACTATTCCCTTTTTTTACTTTATTAATGCAGATTAAACTCTAACCTTTAAAGACATATTTTCAAGAACATATTTCCATTAAAGGCATTACTAATTTGTAAAACATTAATGTAAGGATTGAATTTCATTAATGTACGTTCTTTGTGGGCATTTCTCATGCGATTCTTCTAAATCCGGCGTTCGTGTACAAGAATAATGAAGCGGTAAATATTATTGTTTAATGGAGGCGGTCTTAATTTAATAGGGGGTTAGTGAGGGTAATTTACGATAGATATATCTTCCAGGAGCTCGGTGGTCCCCACGATAAAGCCACCGAAGGCAAGGGAATTTAACGGATGAGATCTGCTGTAAGGAAAAATACTTGGCCGTTAGATGACAACTTTACGTGGCAAGTACTTTCATTTTCTTAAAGAAAACAGGCTACCCACACCACCTCAGAATAAACTAATAACCAAAGGGCCCAGGTTACAGGGAGAAACAAGTCCGAGCTGGCACCGAACCGCAAGGTTCGATATTGCGTTTTTGGATCACTGAGCCTGATCTGGACCGTTGGTTCTATTCCAATCCGACGGCAGAGCATGCCGGTGAAGCAGCGCCATGATCACGGAACTTCCGAGAACCGTGGGACCCGCATGAATTAGCTAGGTAGCTGCTTATCTGGAAACTATTTCCTCGGCCTCCTTGTCACGTTCGGTACTATAGACGGTGACGTGTACTGGGCCCCGCGCTGTGCAATAATAACAGATTAAAAAACAAAAGAAAATAGAAGTACAAAAGAGGACTGGCTGGGTCAAATTTCACTTTCCAGTAAAAAAAGCAACAAACCGAAAAAAATAAAATAAAATAAAATAAACAAAACCTTGTAGTTTTGCCTGCGCTTTTTTTATAAAATGCACGCGCTTATGGTGGAGATTCGCATTCCGCGAGTGCAGTGAACTAAAAAAAGCAGACCAGTCCTGCGTGGGAACGTCGTTTTCGTGACGTGTCATGAATACTACTTTGACACGTAGGCAATTACCCTAACTTATTATTCGCCTCGGATCTCGTTACAAGCGCTTACGCATCGACTATTTTCTTTTTTTTCTTTTTCCCCACGAACGAACAAAAAGCCCAGTAAAAAAAATATCTTTCCGCTAAAGACAGGAAAAAGAGATAACGTTAACGTATGGTTACATATTATCCGATGACGTGGCGAGGGCAGCTTCTTTTGATTTTGTATCCAATCAGATAGTCACCTTGTTTAAAGCCCGAGCGCTCTCCGTTGTTCTATCAATACCCATTACCCAGAGAAAGAGGAATTAATTTATGGGAGATCAAGGTTACCACGTCACACGCGGGGCCCACAGATTTCTATATGTAATTGACAACTTGCTCGCCTCCCTTTTGTCGCCTTTTGGAAAAGAGAAGTGCCGGAGATGATGCCACGTGTGCTGGTACGGAAGCGACGTCATCAGCGATCCTACGTGGCTGTTTTAGTGACCCTTAGCCGTCAGTAATAGCTGTTATGTCTTTAGTCTTCACTACAGAGGAAGAAAGAGAATCACTTGGGACTCTTCTATTTGCCCATTCCAAATAAATAATGTTAAGCTTGGGAGGGGGCATTAAATAATAAAAAATGTAAACTAGTTAACTTATCTGACGTTATGTCCGTGGATTCGAAAGTATAGCAACAAGTGTATGGTATAATTAATCAAACTTAATTTAATAATAAATTCAATTAGAATAATTTATTAATAATTATTAAATAGTTTTTTGTTAATACTTATATGTAAATAATAATTTTAGATGATATAAAAAAACATAAAACCTTCTACTTAAAATTAAATTATAATAAAAGGGAAATTATTAATAATATCATTAGTTCACCAATGTTTGAATTGCATTACATTACTTCCGTGAAGAAAATGATAGAAATTTTAAAAATAAAATAAGGGACTCCGTTAACGTGGGAAAAATGTAACTTACCTAACATCTGTTTTATAAAATGTTATTTTGACTTAAGTCATGTAATTTGATTCTTTTTATTATTAAATTAACTTTTAAAAAAATTCCCATAAAATACTATACTATGGTCAAAAAATAAAACATGTTTAATTTATTAATATTAATTAATTTGATCTATTATTTAATGTTAAATCATTAATTTATTAAATAAGCCATTTAACAATTTGTTACGAAAAAAATGTCTCATGACACATGACATGAAAGTGTTAGTAAATATATAAAATCAATTAAATTGGTCTTACAAAAATAACTTAAATTATTGTGGTGAAACGATTATTTATATGGTAAATCTTACCGCCCACTTATTGTTAAACACAAGGTAAAGTGAGTCTGTGCAAGTTTCAAGTTTAAAGGGCTTTCACTTAAAGGGGTTTGTTGATGAATATATAAAACTAATTATATTAGCCTCACACAATAACTTAAGCTATTGTGATGAGACGGACATAAAAATCCACAAAGTTGGACAAGGCTTTATGGTATCTACCACATTTATACATATTATAATAAGCAAATTGAGAGATACAATCTACACCACTTTGACAAGTTTGCATCCTCTTTCCTTAATCAAATGACAAAAACAAACCTTAAGATGATCATCTTTTGAAATCGAAACCGAGACTTAACTATTGTCTTAATTTAATTTTGTGTAATGTATATTTTATGAAGGTGTTATAGAAACCATATAATTTTAAGTTGGAGGAGTACATCGGAACTTGGATTGTTTTGACCTAACCCAAGCCATTATGATTGTTAATTCTCCTACTTGGGATAGTGACACACCACAGGCTCAATTAGGCCAAAGTGACTTAAAATAAGTTGCTTAGTCAGAGAAAGACACCAATGATCAATCTTTGTATTGAAATCAGAAGATTCGAGCTTTTGGGTATGGACAAAAGGATTATGTTCTTTTTTCAAATTTGTGCCACGTGGATGTGGACCCACGTGCAAGCAATATTAGTTAAAATAATAGAAAGCACGTAGTTCTCGTTTAAGCTTTGACTACTAATTATTCATCCATCTCCAATGTACGAAGTCTCAAAATTATGGCAATACATATGTATAACAAAAAAATAAATAATTTCATTAAATTTTTATGAATTCTTAAATTATATTTTTCACACTTAGCTCACCAAATTTTAATCTTGCCGAGTTTGGCATTGTTATTTGTGATTGTAAGACTTTGTTATTATCGCTATCGAATATTTCTCATAGGTGGATTCGCAGTTAAGTTAATAGACGTGTTCATTCTTTAGCTCGAACATCTATTCGTTTTGCGCATCTACGAATTTGAGTTTCTACTTCTTAGTTTTTGAGTAAATTTTATCATCATAAATGAGGATTTGAATATTTTACTCTTAAAAAAATTATTGTCATTGTGCTGTGTAAATAATACGATTGAATCATCGTAAAAAATAAAATAAAGTAAAATAAGAATAAGCCGAGATAAGGCGCATATGCACCGAAAAAATTACGCGGGTTTTGTTGAGTATAGGAGGCTAACTATATCATGTAATCATTTTCTAAACCTTGCTAATCAATATTTTAGTCTCTAATTCAATCTTTTAAAATGATAAAACTTCACTCCATGCATGAAAATTCACTATTAAGCCATCGAATACTTTCTTTGACCTTTTCTGTGCCGAATGTCCAACTTCTTTTGACACTTGGCTTGAACTTCTAGCGAGTTATTTGAACACCACTTCACGCTTTTTGTATATAAAATCCAGGTTACTTGGGTCAGAAGTTGATTCTTGTTGACATTCTTTGCAAACACCAAGACTAATCATCCATTTGGCAACTCGATTCAAGAATCGAATTGGGCGTTGATGAATTGTGGGATTGTGGATGAGAACCTTGTAGTGCGGTATAGCTTGGTCAGTGAATGAACTTTAGAAAAGGCACCGTTCAAGTATACCATGCAAATGCTTAATTAACTAAAGCCCCGTTATGTTGAGTTTGAGTGGATAGGTTTCTAAACAAAGCATATCCAACAGAGACGAAACAAGTCAACAATATATATCCGGAGACCTTTTAAAAGGCTTTCTATAAAAAATTGTGTCTTCTTATATATACATATTTTCTTACGTATCTCCTTAAAAAGTCTTTCAACAACTTATTTGTATATAAAAAAAGCTTTAATCGATAAAATAAGAGGTTTAAAGTTTAAACAATTCAACCGGTATTAGACTGTTATAAAATCGTTTAAAGATTGAATAAAATTAAAATTTTAATAAATAATTATCTTTAATTATAGAAAAATTTAAAGTTTAATTGAAAAAAGAGACTCTTAAATACAAATTTGTTAGTTTATTTTGATCTATAAAAATTGATTAATTTATAAATATTAGCTGATTAATTAATAAACTGATTTATTTTTAATAACAAAAATCATTAAACTAGATTAAATCGGAAAAAACTGAACCAAAAAATAAACAGTTTAAAGTTTTCACTAATAAACTGATTCAGTTATTAAAATATTGATAAAAAACATCTTTGTATGTTAGTAAAATATTGATAATAAACATCAAAATATAATTATTTCATTTAAATAAGTTAAAAACAACACTCGAATGTCTTTGTTCTAAATGGGTTGTCTCACTTTGAGAATAATTCGTTTCATTTTCAAAACACAATTATATTAATTATGTCATTTTTAGATATTTATATTTAAAAAATAATATTTTAAAAACTGGACCGACAATTAAATTAATAAGACAAAAAATTTAAAGTTTAAAAGGTTCAACTGATATTATACTGTTATAAAATCGATTAAAGATTTAATAAAATTGAAGAATTTGATATATGTTCGAGAGAGATCGTCCGTATATATCGAAGAATTTAAAGTTTAATTAAAAAAAGAGATTGTTAAATAAAAATTATTTAATTTAAAAAATTTGAATGATTCATTAATAAACTAATTATTTTTTAACAAAAAAATTTAGTAATGAAAACCCAATTAGGAAGTTAAAAACTGAAATGAAAAATTAACTAATTAAAAAGTTTTATAATTAAACAAGCCAAATAAATTGAATTTTTTAATCATTAACAAAAAGATATAATTTTCTAGAGTAACTACGTCACTTTTTAATATTTAGTAACAGATAGATGGGATAAAGAAATAGATAAAAGAAAAAGAGAGGAAGAGATGATTTTAAAATTAATTAATTAATTGTTATAATTCTCAATATCTGCAAATATCATTCTTGTGGCAGATCCGAAGTCCTTGTCCTATGACATAATAATTAATTAATTATAGTTGTCTTTTTCTATAAATAGTCATTGCCTTTTTTTTTCAAATTTCAATATTTTTTTAATTTTAAATTGAGCAAATTTTTTAAATACAAAATCCGATTCAAAGTTCTTAATTTTGAATTAAAACAAACATAGTCAAATTTAAAATCATATTAAATTATTAACTATACAATTTATTAATAAAGACTAACATTTTTTTAACATTGACATAGAATAAAAATTATTAATATATTAAAATATTATAAAGATGTTAACGACCTATCTTAATTTCGTAATTTATTTTAAAATTACGAAATTAATTTTTTTTGTAAAAATACAAATGAAAAGTTACTTACGTTACCGCTCACTTCAAACTGTAATAAAACGAAAAATCTTGCATACGGCGTATGTTAACTTTTTATTATAGAATAATTATACTATAGTTGTTAAATATTTATGCATATCCCGATAGGGCATCGTTGCATTATTTTGTTAATATCTTAAATAAAAGGGCATGTGAAAGGGCTACCAAAAGTCTTGGTTTTTGGTGTAAAGGTCCCACCTTTTAGATGGTAAGCTTGACTTATATCATTGGATACATTGTGTCTTTGTCTTGCTAAATGACCTTAAAGTTCCAAAGGAATGTTTTGGAGTTTATTGTAAAAGAATAATATTACCATATGTTTTGATAGGAATAAAAGAATAAAAAAGCCACCAATTGAAATGGTTATTTCATTATGTTTTCGTAATGAAAAAGGAAAAAATAAATAAATAAATTACAAATTTTTTAATTTTTAAAACTTTTTATGTACAATTTATTAAAATTTTAATTAGTATTTACGATTTTAAAAGTCAAAATATTCTTTGTGTTAATATTAATATTAATGTGATTGATTAATCAAAAGATTAATATTTAACTTAGATGTCTAATTCTTAAAATTTTAGACATTTAATTGAAATTTTTAAAATTTTGAACACTAAAATTTAAAAATTAAAAATTTAACACTTTTAATTATTTATCTAAGAATAAAATATTAAATAAAATAAATTTCTGTTATTTAAGCTGCATAACTAGATATAATGTCATACATTAATACACAATTAATAAATCGCAAATGAGCAATTCCCACTGTCACACAGTTAAATTATTAAATTGGTACTTTGTCTCCAATTTATAAATTCAGATTTTAGATCTAAGTTGCCAAAAGAAGCTGAATCATATGATGAGGATTAGCCCTATAATGCAATGACCATTTAGGGGCGCCATTCCATATGTTTCTTATGCTTACCGCTGGGAAAAGATAAACAAACGAGACTTGTAGTGAAAGTTTGGCATAAAGGGTCTTCTTATAATAATTGATTGAAAACGAGGGTCAGTGAGATGTTGATGACTCATATGGCCAGGGTTCTCTCCATGCCCACATGCCTTTCCCTTATGACAATTACTGAGCGGTGTCTCAATTCTAATACATGCTTGAACCCTGCCCAACTACATAATAACATTCCTTCTTGTTTCACAGGTACACGAGCTAATCCAGCAGAAAAGATAAAAAGTAGACAGGAAGAAAATTTGAACATTTGAAGGAGTTCAAGTTCAACTCTTATATTTGCCAGACTGCATATATAATGTTCATACTGTTGATAGATGATTGAAACTGTCTAATTGCTCATTCTAGCAAATGGAATCCCTCTCCCATTAAGAGGAAAAAGAAAAATTCTAACATCTGAGTGAGTACCATCCATTACAAAGAAACAAAAAGAATAGGTTGGGTCCTACCAAAATAACAACTTGTTTGACAACCTTACTTTATGCCCCATCCTCTTGTCACGAAAACCCATCTCAATTATATTTTTTTTCCCTTCTTCTTGCAATTAGAGGCTTGAGAATCATCTAACTCGGTCAGATTATAAACAAAGTATACAAGATAATAATACACATTTTGCTGGCTAAAGACATTCCACATATTCGTTTTGCATACCTTCCCAACAAGTTCACCTTCATCCAAAATTGTGTGTTGCAGCAACCTTCATTCAGTTCTCCCCAGCTCCTTCAGATCTCCTCATTCAGCACGAGAGTGCTGACATTGTCATTAACAGGCTTCCAAAAGTTTCCAATCTTATTCAACCTTCGTTGTCTTTTCACACCCACATCTGGGGTTCGCGAGCCTAATAAATACTTACTCCCCCGCTTGCTGTTTCTGTTCTGCGGGTTTCACCTGAACTGCAGCCTGAACAGCATGTCCATAAGGAAAGCTAGCAGACAGAAGCTGATGTGCCTTCCCTGCGGACTGTGCAGTAGCAGCAGCAAACTGAGCATGAACAAGACCTTGTGCAGGCAAGCCACCACCTTTAATATTGCTAGCTGCTGCACCAGCAGAAACAACTGCCTTTGAAGGATCACTGGTGTTAGTATTCGACAAGGAAAGCATTCCTGTTGATGCCCCTGATGACCCTGGCAGTTGCTTCTGCTGTTGGTCTCGGTGTCTTTGGAGATAAAAGCCACTTGGAGGCGAAGAGGTGTTTGATAAATTTGCTGCACGTTGAGCTTGAGCTTGAGCTTGCACGTATGCACTCGCATACATCATATGTTGCTGCATCGCATGCTTTGCTACCTGCTGTTGATGATGATGTTGTTGCTGTTGCTGCTGTAATTGTGGCATAGCTCCGGGGCTAGATGAAGGAACAATGTTATGTGGATGATGACCAAGGATTGGTTGAATATTTCTTCCCCCAATTGGACATGACTTCTGTGTTGGTGCAGAGTTGGTCTTAGCCTGCTGAGATGATAGTGAAGAAGCCTGCCCTGCTTTATTACTTGTGGAGGTGGAAGTTCTTGGGCTTCCACCCGCACCTTTAGAAATGGAGGATGTCGTAGGTGAACCCACTCCCATTGAAGGAGATGGGGATTGATTGCTATTGGCTGGTGGCTGTCCTTGTGAAATAGCCGATGACTTTGGGTTTGTTGCAAAAGATATTTGTGTGTGGCCTTGTTGAGTCCGTCCTTGCTGATGGGTAAGGTTTTTGAGTGATGATGAAGTTGAAGCAAAAGATTGAGAAGGTATTTGGGATGTGGTCGGCCTAACAGAATTTTTCCACTGAGGAGATTGAGCTGGGCTACTGCTGCTCTGCACGAGACTTTGAGGAAAGCCAGAGAGCACATTAGGGAATTTACCAGCAATTGATGATGGCGTGGAAATGTGGTCCGCGTAAACATTTCCACCACTACTTGTTGGCGCTTTGCTTCTTGCAGAAGCAGTAGAAGAAGGTGCCAATAACTGCTGCTTCTGAAGTTGAATCATCTGCTGTGATTGTGGTTGTTGCTGGGTCCGTTGCAGTTGCTGCTGCATAGAAATATTTGTACTATTCATAGCAGCTGATGTAACATCATTGGATGTCCGTGCTGATGCAGATCCTAGGTTAAGGGTTCGTGCTGAACTATCAATCACAGTGCTGCTAGGTGCTGCTGAAACAGATGCATCTGTTAGGTCTGGACGAGAAAAAGCAATCAACTGTCCGCTGGTTGCTGCAGTCTTTCCACCTGCCATGGACTTTCTCTCATCTTCCACATTAGAAGATTCATTCTCCCTCTTCTTGTGCTGTGCTGCTTGAGCAGCCGCAGCAGCTGCCATAAATTGATAGCTATGCCTTGCAGTCTCCGGAAGGCTTTGAAGAAGAGCATGATTTTGTGCGATGGCCGAAATATCCAAGCCTGGAGCTGTTGCAGCTCCATTAATGGAAGCAAATGACATGGCAAAAGCCTGAGAAGGAAGAAGTTCAACCCCAGCCTTTGTACTGTGAGGTTGCGGCTGCAGCTGTTTCTTTTCACTAGGATTGCCACCAGCATTGTTGACACCACCACTTGTGCTAACTGATGCTGGATGCATCATAGCAAAATTTGGCGGGTGCATGGGCATCGTGAAATTATGACCATATATATTCATACTTGCTCGAGGCACTTGACTATCAGCACTTGAAGGGCTATCTTCACTGCCTAATTCACCCTCAAGCCCAGCCTGATGGAGGGCATTCTGGCCTTGTTGCCGCTGCTGAAGCTGCAATGATTGCGATGTCTGGGTTTTGGTGGTCGGGAAGCCTTGCAAATTCCCATTACTTCCATTAGTGACACTTCCATGTGGCCTCTGCTGATTGACTTGATTCTGTAAATGCTTCTGGGATGATGAGGAACCACTAGAAATACTTTGGTGTTGGTGTCCTTGTTGGCTTTGTTGCAACTGCGTCGGAGGTGGTTGCTGTTGTTGAAGCTGTGAAGGGTGGAGCATTTGAGAAGAATAGAAGGTCCCGTTAAAGAAAGGCATAGGCTGAGGATGCGTCCCTCTATAAGCTGGAGCTGGCCCTAAATGTGCAGGAATAGGGATAGGGTACGGTCCATTCTGCAGTATTGCTACGTACGGGGTTTCATTGCCAGGCATATTGGGGTAGTTGAAGCTCATCGCTGGACCAGTAACTACCGCTGTTGAACTGGCACTAACTGACGCAGAACTAGGAGCACTTGAAGTAGCCCCTCCTGCAGGCAAGGGGGATTTTGCACTAGCCCGAACAGAGTTAGTGACTGCTGACTGTTGTTGACTCAAAGGGAAGATAAAAGCAGGACCGTGCTGAAATTCGACAAAAACCCAAAAATCACCAACTGTCAGGAAATAGATCCTTAACACAATTGCACAACAAATACTATTTCCAACTGAATTAAGGATCATACCAGGATATTACTAGATGCTCCAGGTGGTAAAGCTTGCTGGAGTAAAATCTGTTTTCTCTGAGCTGTTTCCGTTATGTTGCCAGCCTGAGAACTCTTGTCTTTCCCTGAATGAGAAGGAAGACCCTGCCCCTTGTCCTGCACGGCGTTTAATCCTTTACCAGCTTGCATTTCTGTGGGGGGAACAGCATTTAAATTACAGGCTTTTGCCCCAAGCTGTAACGCAGAACCCGGCGCAGCTGGCCAGAATGGATTCATCCTTGTAAATTGCTGGTGATAGTGAATATTCCGTGCAATGTACCAATGGGTAGCACACCTCTTTGGCCGTGGTTGATTAACGAGCAAATGCGGAGGCTACACAAGGTTTTTGGAGAGAGAGAAGAAAATGGAATTGAGACGTCAGAATCCACTGGAAGAAAGCCTGAAAATAAACTGGAAGGCACAACAAGATGTAATGACAGACCTGTAAAGCTGCAGATGCAACAGAGCCTCCATCCACGGATACAACTCCTTGTAAAGGTGCCATATATCTGATTGATTAGAAAAGCGTCATTTTTTGAGACGAGAGAATCTAAGTACTGCGGTACGACTTTCAATATTCGAAGTTAATAATGAACACAACAAAACATAACAACACTACAGTACCCCATGTGAGGAAGCCCGGGCCAGCCAGCCATAGACATTCCCAAAGACAAAGAGCTTGATTGAGCTGAAAACAAGATTGAAAAAAACCAAAATTTACGACAGTAAATCATAGTGAAAAAAATAGACAATAAAAATTTTCCATTCACAAAAAGTAGGGGCATCCCCCAAAGAAGGGGGAGGAGGATGAAGAAGATGAAGAAGTAAAAAAAGTAAATATTACCATTTTTCTCAAGATTGGGTTGTTGGTGTTGCTCCCGGATATTCTGTTGTGGCTTGTCTCCACTGCGAGAAACAGTAACAGTACCACTATTTCTGTCACTCTTTTCCGAATCCAGCTGGAGATCAACATTCCTCTCTTTATTATTAACAATTGGCTTCAGAGACTCAACCTCTCCTATTGCTGCCACTTTAGCCTTTTTCTCATCAAGTTCCACATTCATATCTTCCTTCCCAATTTTCACTGCTTTCTCATTTTCTTTGACCGTAGCCTGTGCGCACAAACAGAAGCAATCATAAACACACCACAATTAATTCCCAAGTCTACATCTTTTACCAAAATAGAGCTAATGTGAGGAAAAACAGTGTTGGTGGTCCCCGCTCACCGCTTCAACATCTCTGACCACTGCTTTAGGATCTACAACCACAAAATCAATCTCGCTGTCCCTTTCGGGGGATGACCTCAACGGAGGAGGAGCCTGTAAAACCGATACAGACAAAAAAGCTCAAGAAAGAAATAAAATAAAATAAACTAAAATAAAATAGAGTTTTCATCAATCCTCACCATCAGATCTATCTGGAACTTCTCCTCTCTCTGACCTTCACTCTCAGAAACCATAGTTTTCCTGCGAAAGAACAAAACCAATTTCCCGGCCATTGAGAATCGGACATCATCCTACGACAAGAGAATCAAAGTGAAGGAAATTGAATGAATGTTATCTTACGGTTTAGGGAGTGCCAAGGTTTCGCAATCATCTTCCAACCCAACCCTAGATGGAGATTCCTTCTTGGGTGACTCAGGCTCCTGCTTGGTCAAAGCTATAACATTAGTCTCTAAATCTTCAGTCACCTGCTTCAAATCCGATAACAAAGTAGAACTACTAAGGTTCTCCTTCTTCAGAGAATCCGGCTGTAATTGCAACTCTGGAGATGAAGAAGCTGAGTGACTGACCAACAATTTGCATGAAACTCCACAATTTTCAACTGGGTTTGTTAAATTCTTTTCCGCATTAGGAGAATAATTATCGATTTGTGGTGGCAGATCCAAATCCACCTTGGTTGTGGACGAAATGGGGCTATTACGAACTGGTAAATTTGATTGACTCTCATCCTCGTACTTAACGGGTCGCGGTCTTTTCCTCTTCGGCGCTGCAAATTTGTACGAGATTTCACCGATACCAAAAAGGCAAAAGAATCCGTCAGTTAACTCCCCAAAACTGGAACGGTTTATGTTCTGTTAAGTTGACATGAACCTGGGAATTGGACTGAAAATATGGGAATCTTAATTTGATCCCAAATTTTCTATCTTACTCCGCCATTTTCTCAGCAACTGAACAGAACATTGGAGAAGAAGTTCAAAGAGGAGGAGTTGAGTTTTGAGATTTTTGACAGCCCAAGGAAACTCACCAATAGCAGAAATGGGAGTAGTGCTGAAAGAGCTAGAATTAGCTAGAGGAATTGAAGACGACTGAGGTAAGGAGTTAGAGATCGGCGACGAAACTTGGGATTTGGCATCAGCAGCGAGCTTATGGTTGCTCATTTCTTTTGAAGAATCAAACTTCATGCCATCACCTGCAATCGTATCCTGCCTTGAAGATCCTTGAGGCTGATTCATCAGCCCATACAACACTTGGGCGATCTCCATCTCAATCTCGTCTTGAGTCGAGGAAGCAGACTTTGAAGACGATTTTGGCGGTCTCTGCTTTGAACCATTAGGCTTCTACAAAAAGCAAAAACATTTTTCACTCATTTGAACGAACGCATCAAGAAATCAATAAAAAGAAGTGAATTTCCACAAACCATCTTCTTTTTAACTGAAGCATTAGAAGAGGACGGCGAGACTGGTGCCGGAGACGCGGAAGCTGAAGCCAACACCGTCGTGACGCAAGGACCGCTGGATCTTACGGGAGATGAAGAAGCTGGGCGGTTAATTTGCTCCATACCAACTCCACCATTTGAAGCCCAACAATCATGAGACCTCTTAGCAGATGCTGCGAAATATAATTTCATTAGCCAAAGAGGATCGATCCGCACACTGAAAAATCTCAAACTCTTTTAAGCCATAACAGAAAATTCAATTCCACCTCTCTACCTGACCGAGCTTTTCTAGGCACTGACACGCCAATCATCTCATCGGGAGCCTTCCACGGCGTCACTGTAGCAGTCGTAGGAGGCGGCGGCGACGCTTTGAAAACTTTTGCCGGCGGGGGGAAATTTTTGCGATGATGATGAAGATGATTGTGGTTATTCGAGAAGGAAGAAGGATTGGGTGGGAGCATCCTCATGGAACTCCCTGGACCTCCATCATCATCCTCCTCCTCCTCATCTTCCTCTTCATTAACACTCTCCTCCGAGCTATAATCTCCTCCATCCTCTCTATTGGTCCCGTGGAACAACCTATCTCCTCTCCGCCTCTTTCTCCGACTGTTCAGCCGATCTCTGTCTCTATCTCTTTCCCTGTCCCTCTCCCGCTCTCGATCTCGATCCTTCTTTCGCCTCACGGCCTCCGGCAGCTCCACCGGCCCATCATCCTCTGCGACACAGAAAACACAAACTCACTGTTAAGAGGAAATAAAAAGGAAAAAGAAAGAGACAGCTTATCTGAGAATAGTTAGATCTGATGTGAAAAATCACAAACCTGGTGAGTCTCTGATACTACTTCTATGTCTTCTTCTAGATAAACCATTGCTTGCAACTCTCCTAGAGTCTCTGCTTCGTTCCATCTATTACCTCTCTATTCACTTACCGAATCAGCTTGATTGTTCTCAGTCCTCTCATCTCCCATCACCCGAAAACCATGCACCTATTTGATCCTTTCAACACACAGAGCTTTTCACTTATCTCTGCTTCTCTCTATCTGCACCTCTCTATCTGACCTCTCTCGTTTTCTCATCTTTCCAGCTATATGAAACCCACTCCAAGGCCTAGTCAACGGCCATGATCTTTCCAGCTTCATGCCCTGTCAGATCTCAGCCTTCCATTTCAGGACGCATCTGACGGATACGATTGAGTAGGACTGACATGGCGAGGTTAAGTCCGTTGGATATTCGATAGGTATTATTTTAATCATGTTATGATTATTTATTCCTTTTAGATTTTCATATTAAAATATAATCTCTCCTTGTTTGTAATATTATTATTTAATGGAGACGATCTTAAGTAAATACGGGGCGAGTGAGGGTAACTTACGGTATATCTTCCATGGGCTCGGTGGTCCCCACGATAATGCCACCGAATGCAATGGAATTTGACGGATGCGATCTGCTGTAAGGAACAATATCTGGCCGTTAGATCAAAACTTTTACGTGGCAATTATTTTCATTTTCTTAAAAGAAAACAAAACACTGAAACGCCCCTCTCCTAGTCATGCCTCAAAATAAAGTAGTAACAAAAAGCCCCAGATACCAAGGAGAAAACAAGCCCAAGCTGGCACCGAACCACAAGGTTCGGTAATGCGATTCTGATCAATGAGCACCATCCGGATCGTTGGTCCATTCCAATCATACGGCGGAGCATCTCGGTGAAGCGGCGAGAACTGGAGCCCCGATCACGGAACTTCCGAGAATCGTGGGACCCGCAAGAATTTGCTAGGTAGATGCTTATCTGGAAATTAATTCCTCGCCCTTGGCCTTCTTGTCACGTTCCCGGGGCCCACTTTGTACAATAATAATAACAAAATTGAAAAACAAAAGAAAAAGAGGCGTAGAAAGAACAACCTTACTAGCTGGGTCAAAATTCACTGCCCAGTGAAAAAAGACGAAAAAAAACAAACCCCTCTTGTTTTGCGCTTTTTATAAATGCACGCGCTTATGTTCGGAGTTTCACATTCCGTGAGTGCACTGAATTAAAAAAGTAGATCAGTCCTGCCTGGGAAAGTCATTTTCGTGACGTGTCACGGCTATCAATTCGACACATATGCAATCATCCTCATTTGTTCTTCGCCTCGGATCTCGTTACGCGCTACGCGTCGACAGTCCTTCTTTTCTTTTGCCCACGCACGAACGAAAAGCCCCGTAAGAAAATATCTTTCCGCTAAAGAAAGGAGAAAGAGATAGCATTACCATGGCGTCAGATATTATCCAATGACGTGGCGAGAACAGCTTCTTTTGATTTTCTGTCCATTCAGATTACTCTCCTTATCTTAAAAGTTAAAAACTGATCGCCCTCTGTCGTTCTATCAAACCCCAGAGAAAAGAGGAATTAATTTATGAGATACCAAGGTTACCACGTCACATCTGGGGCGCATCGGTTTTTATGTAATTGACAACTTGCTCTCTTTCCTCTTGTCGCCTTTTGGAAAAGAAAAGCCTCGGAGAAGATGCCACCTGTGCAGGTTTGGTAGGGACATCATCACCGACTCCGAACCTACGTGGCTGTTTCGGTAACCCTCAGCCGTCAGTCGTAGCTATAGTTACTACTTGGGACTTCTATTTGCCCATTTACACCGTCATTAGTTCAACAGTGTTTCGATTGCATCAGTAGAGGAAAGCTGGCTTAATCCAGCATTAAAAAAGGGCAGTGTCAACATCAGGTATTGGTTTGGATAATATAAAATTTAAAGAATAATAAATAATATTATTGACTATGGATTCCAGTACTTGGAAACAGCTAATCAAAGAGAACATAAATATAATAGCCGTGTGTTTCATGCTTGTTAAATAGTTTTCTAATGCATATGCGTTATTATTTATGTTAAGTTTATATATAATGCCAAGTAAGCGACCACTGCGATGCTAAACAAGACATTAGGGTTACAATACATTTTGGTCATATTAAGGCTTACATTACTCACATTTTAAAAAAACAAAGAAATTAAAATAAAAGACCCCATGAACATGAGTGAAACATAACTTGCCTAACGTTCTATTTTATATAATGTAATATCGGGCGCTTTTAAAATGGAGCCCTAGAGATTTTTAACTCTTTATGCTCATTTAATTTTGCGTAATTCGAGTCAATAACTTGTAATTAACTCGTAAGTTTGGATTTATTAAGTATATTTAATTTTTATTAGTTAAACTTTGACGAGTACATTGGAACTTGGGTTGTTTTGACCTAACTCAAGCTATGATTGTTAATTCTCTATTGGGAGGAGAAGGATGAACCTACTCGGGATAGTGGCACACGACAGGCTCTCTTGGACGATTGTGACTTGAAAAACATTATTTAATCAATCTTTGTATTGAAATCGCAAGATTCGACCTTTGGCAATGGACAAAAGGATTATGTTCTTCTTTTTCAAATTTTGGTGGTGTGGGGACACCGTCTAATGTTCCACGTGGATGTGGGTCCACGTGGAACAGCTTGGGAAAGTGCAAAGCTGCGATACGTTTTAGGATAGTCATCTTTACAAAAGCGTGAGGGGTCGTTGCCTTCTGACTATTAAATATAAGGGAATTAAAATAAGTTATTAATTGAAGTGCAAGCAATAGGAAGTTTAAAAGAAGACAAAGCTTCCATGGAATGAAGCATGTGCATCTCATTTAAAGCTTTGACCACTAATTATTCATCTTTACTAACTCTCGAAATTATGGTCATAGAATATATACGAATATTATTTAAGGATAAAGTTGTCTATTACTTATTTTTTTAATTTCACAAAATATAAAATTGCGTGATACTAAATCTCTTCAAATTTTACAAAAAATAAAATTATATAATACTGAACTTCTTCAAATTTCAAGTATTATTAGAACTTTGACTGAATTATTGTTATTTATAAATACATATATGAGTACTATTAAAAATTCTAAAGACTTTTTTATTTTTTATATTAAATATACTAAATTTGTATCTATACTATAATTAAAAGTTAAGAATAACTTGTATACAAAAATGTCTTTATAATATAATTTTTGAAGCTTATAATAATATAAATACAAGTCATTCATCTTTTTTTAAATTTAGAGAGATGAATAAAATAATAGTATAGTTTTAAAATTTAAATAGAGTTTTTATATATACTCAATTATGCGGACATTAGTAATTATTCATTATTATAAATTTTATAGATTGAATATTTTTATTTTTCTAGTGTATTAAATGAAACAACTCTACCGTCGAGGCCTTATTTCGTGCAAAAAAGGCAAATGCGACATGTGATGGGAATACAAGAAAGCATCGAGGAAATGGGATGGACGTTTGAAAACCCTTTTAGGTACGCAAAAATTGAATGAGAAAGTGAAGTACTACTACAAGCAGCAAGGAGTAAGGACTAGGAGGAGGAAGGAGGGTCATGGATGCAGAAGGAAAACCTAGAGTGGGCTTCTGAGCTTGGACACAAAAGTCCTCTGAAAACAACGTGTGTCATTCTTGTGGACCACTCCTTGTCTTATTGTATATCTTCACAAGTACGATAGTGGGTTAGAAATTTACGCATGCATAATGCACTACACAATTTATTTAATAATTATATAAAAATATTTTATTACATCCTTACATTTTAGATGGATGAATGTAGTAATCTGAGATATTAAAATATCAAACATCGATAAATTTTAATTAATTAAAGAGTAATTATTTTTCTTAATTTAATAAAACAACATATTTAGTGAAGATATTTTAATAAGTATAAAAGTTTAGATTTTACCGAAGATTAAAAAACTCAACTGTTTTGATCGGTTCGACCATAAAACTTTAAACTCTCTAATTTTATGGTTCAATTTACCTTAATAAGTCATGTCATTAAAAACCGATCAATTTATTAATTAATCGGACAATTTTATTAAATGATAAGTTATTATAAATTAAAATAAAATCAATTAATTTTCTTTTAACAATTTCTTTTTTTAATTAAATCTTCAAATTTTTTGATGAGTTCGGGCAATCTCTCTCGATCATATTTTCAATTCTTTAATATTACCCAACTTTTAGCCAATTTTATGATAATCTAATACCAGTTGAACATTTTAAACCTTAAACATCTTGTCTTATAAGTTTAACTTTCGACTCATACTTTAAAACATTAGATTTTAAAATGTAATTTGCTTTATTAAGCATTTTTAACAAAATGAATTATGTTAATTTTAATTTTATATCCTTATTTAGGTATTTATATAAGTAATTGTCGAAATATTTTTAATAATTATTATGTTATAACTATTTAAATTATTATTTTTAAGTCTATTTATAAGAGTAGGGATTTTTTTAAATTTCAATTGAAAATTTTTATAAGAAGAAATAACATTTTTAAAAATTATATTAAATGCTTAACACTAGGAATTATAAATTCCAAGTATTCTTAAAATAAATATTCTTAAATTCAAGCGTGGGATAAAAATTAGTTTAGTTGCTTTGTGTAGTTGCATTCTTTCAATATTTAATTTATATGCAACCCATAACTATGGGCAATTTTACATAAATTATAAAGACAACTTCACGGACCACCTCTTTTCCTGTTTTACACGAAGCAACATAAAATATTCCTGAGCTTTAAATGGAGAAGTTGCTTTAACTTATCATCTCCTTAACCCACTATTTTGGTAGCTGTTTACTCCACTAATTTATTAGGTTTTATTATTAATCTAAAGTTGATGGAGAGAAATCAAGTGTTTTTGTTTTAGTGAAACTCTCGTTAGCTTTTTCAAAGAAATACTATTTTATTTATGGATTGATTATAAAAATTTAAATTTTTAATCAATTTTATAATAGTGTTAATTATTTAAAAAATCTTAAATTTTACTCAATTATAGCTCAAACTTTAATTGTGACAATTAAATATTTAAACTTTTAATTATTTTCAATTCTAACCCAACGTTATTATTTCTATTAACGTTACTGGTGTAGCTTGTTGCATAAAATAAAAACCCTAAATACTTATCCACGTAAAACTTAATTAAGTTTAACTAAATTACATTATTTTGATATTGAAATCTCTAAATCAAACTTGCTGTCTAAATCGTTTGAATTAAAAATCCAAAATTAAATCATTTCGCACAGAAAAAAAAAAGGAAGAAAGTCTCGGATAACAAATTAGGATTTCATTCAAATTGTTAGAAAATAGTATCATTATTGAGATTTTAATCCTAAAACGACATAGTTTAGCTAAATTTAATTAAGTATTTATGGTTTCTGTCTTATGTAATAAGACACGTCATCAACGTTAATAGAAATGTTAACATCGGGCTATAATTAAAAAGATTGAAAGTTTAAATATTTAAGTATTACTTTTAAAGTTCAGACTATAATTATAAAATTGAGTAAAGTTTAAAATTTTTTATTAATCCTTTATAATAATAACTCAAAATTTAAAAAGTGACTTTAAATTGCTTTAAGTTTTAATTTTGTTCAAAAAAATTTTGATATTAAATTCTCCGTTCTGACACGACTAATCAAGTTAAATGAATATTTAAAAAAAATATAGTCTTAACTTGTTACCACACCTTAATATATAAAATACATGATTGAATTTACAATAATTTGCATAATATTTATTAAAAAATATTATATTCTAGTTTTAAATTCATAAAATTTAAGTTTTGTATTATTAATTATATACAATTTATAAATTGTATATAATTAATAATAAAATAATAAAAATTTTATTAATAAAAATAGAAAAATATATAAAAAACTTATTCTTTAATTGTTTGTCACAGTACCTGACATGTTTTGGTCAGTCATAAATATATTTATATATA
The DNA here is from genome assembly GCA_025629825.1 of Erythroxylum guanchezii. NCBI lineage: Eukaryota > Viridiplantae > Streptophyta > Magnoliopsida > Malpighiales > Erythroxylaceae > Erythroxylum > Erythroxylum guanchezii. Next base: position 48,938,201 of record JAOTAX010000198.1, read on the forward strand.
AATAAAAATACAAATAAATTATTTTTAAATATAAATCTAATATAATAATATAATATTTAATATAATAAATTTTATTAAATAATTAATAATAATATTTTAATATAATTAATTATAAATTGTATATAATTAATAATAAAATAAATTTTTTATTAATGAAAAATAGAAAATAAAAAATTATTATACATTCCATTCCATTCCATTCATCTTTTAATTAATATTTCATTACATTATATTATGAACCTTTCCATTCTTTCCAAATTACTTTTTACTATATTATATTTTATTATATTATAAACTATTATATTCTGTTTTATTTCATTCCATTAATTAATATCGGACTAAACAACCTTAGGGTATGCTTGTTTGGTGGGTATGAGGAGAGAGGAATGAGTATGTAATGAAAAAGAAAGCTTGGTAGGAGGTTATGATTATTTGACTTCTACTTTCATTCCTTACTTTAGGGTATTGCTCCATTCTTCTTTATTATGAGAAGAATGAGAGTCATTCATAACTTTGCTTAATACTTAATGCTTTTTTTTTTTTCAGTAAGGTTTGGTATTCTTTAACTAATATTATTAATAATTAATTAATTACAAAATAATTAATTTAAATATAATTCATTCATTAATTAAAATATAATTAATTAAAATATAATTCATTCATTAATTAAAATATTGTAATTAATTAATTACACTATTTTGTAATTAATTAATTACACTATTTTGTAATTAATTAATTAAAAAATAATTCACTCATTAATTAAAATATTGTAATTAATTAATTAATTACAATATAATTGATTAATTAATTAAAATATAAATAATTAAAATAGTATAATTAACTAATTACATTATAATTAATTAATTAATTGCAATATAATTAATTAATTAATTACATTATAATTTATTAATTAATTGCAATATAATTAATTAATTAATTGCAATATAATTAATTAATTAAATAGTTACAATATAATTAATTAAAATATAATTCATTTATTAATTAAAATATTGTAATTAATTAATTACACTATTTTAATTTTAATTAATTAATATATTGTAATTAATTAATTAAAAATAATTAATTTTTAATTAATTATATTGTAACTAATTAATTAAAATATAATTAATTTTTTTTCAATATTTTTTAAAACCAACCAATTTTAATGGTAATAATAAACATTCATTTCTCTTAACCAACTATCATAATAATTATAATAATAATATCCATTCTTATTACTCGTTATATTCATTCTCATTCTTATTACTATTCTTCTATATGAACTAACCGTCCCTTAATTAATTCTTGGGATGGTTGACCATTACAGTAGAGGGTGTCACCATCAGGCTTAACTAAACACTTTCCTTGAGCCAAAATTATTGGTTGAAAGTTGAAACTCGTGGGGAAAATCTCTTAAGAAAATATCAATGGGTCACTTGGCTTGGGGGTTAATTAGCGGGCAAGAAAGTTGACAAATATCAGCTGCTCTTTGTTGGCGACACTTAGACAAATCAATTTTCTAATGACAACTCTTCAGGATGGATGCCACTGGACACCGTCAGGTGATTGAAATGTCCAATACATTTTCAAATGTGGGGTCAAATGATATAAATTGAACCAGTGGTGGGGTCTTTCAAGTTACTTTCATACCAATTATTGTAAATTATTTTATTTTAAATTTATTGTTTTTTATTACATGAAAAATATAAAAAATGAATAATAATTGAAATCAAAGTAAATTTTTAAAGAGAAATTTATGTACTCTTAGTATTTTCTTCTCTTATTTCATTAGGGCAATATCACTCAATTAATACTTATAACCATTGTTAAAAATTTTAACCATTTCGACGGTTCAATTATAAAAATTTTGAACTGTCTAATTTTTTAGTTCAATTAATTTTAACATCTTTTATTGTTAAAAACTGATTAATTTATTAATTAATCAGTCAATTTTTATTAATTAATAATTTATTCGATAGATAAAGACGATATTTTTCAATTATATTTCAAATTCTTTAATTTTACTTAATCTTTAACCGATTTTATGTTAATCGGTTGAACTTGTTAACCCTTAAATTTTTTATCTTATTAATTTAACTTTCGGTCTAAAATTTTAAATGTCGCTTATAAATCTCCATTAATTAGAGATAATGTTAGTTAAATTTTTAGTGGGATATTTTTTTTCGAATAAAATCAACATTAGCGCAAAAAATAGATAAAGGCAGGGAAGACAAAGAAAACTAACCCAAGCTAACAGGCTTACCCTGTACACTCGGAACCTAATAGCATTTCCCCCTTAACAAAAACAAAAACTGAACAATCTGAATTTAAAATAGAGACTAAACAAAAAGGACGATCAGTCCAGTGATGTGGGTTTACATGTAATAAGGCTACCTTGGCTAAAGCATGAGCCGCCTTATTGGCAATCCTACGCGTCCATTGAAAAGACAAGTGAAGGAAATATCGCTTGAATGATAAACAATCAAGGGTTAAAATTCCAATCTCAGACCAATTTGGCGAAGGAGTTAATATTGATTGGACAGCTGCCAAACAATCCGACTCTAAAATGACCTTGGCAAGCTGTCGGTCTTTTAGCTAAGAAAGAACTTCCCTTATAGACATAATTTCGGCAAGAATTGAGTCAAACAAGGCAGGAAAAAAACCTGAAATAGCAGTCACAAACTTACCTCGTGCGTCCCTAAGAACTGCAGCAAAGTCTTCCGTCTGAACATCATCTGGAGAAACAACGAACTCGTTGTCTTCTTTTTCCCGAATAGAGAGCCTTTGTAACCCTGAATCCATAAAGCTAAAACGAAAATTTAAGAGAGACCAACGTAGAGATAATACCTAGACCTCATCTTGTATATGAACAGCAAGACCAACACTTGCACTCATAAAAAAGGAGAGAGAGGCAAGACCTAACGAAGTGGGATATTATTGTTTTAAATCCTTTGATTTTGAAGAAGATCCTCTTGTGCTTTTTTAAGAGCACGTGTTGGTTGGATCAACTTTGAAGACAAAATGAATGGGGACGTAAAAAGAAAACTATTGATCTCTCACTAAGTAACTGAGAAAGCCAAGCCCAGAATCAATATGGGCTTTATCTTTGTTGGGTTAACTTATTGCTAATATCTTATGTTATTGGAGTCATACGCTTCTAATTAATAATATACTGTTGACACAAACATGGTCTAGACAAACTTTGGTATTACTCCTTGTTGTTTGTGCAAAGAAAAAGAGGAACTTTTTGGTGGGAGCTGCTCTGCTGTTACATTATGGTATAATAGATGGTTAGGATTTTTTCAGGTACAGATGGTACTATAGAATGAGAACAATAGATCTGAGGCCTTTTTTTTTTTTTATATAAGGAAGACGAACAAGAAATTATACAATAAGTCGAGGGAAGCTAATTCTCGACAGATCCTCTAACAAAATATGGTGGCATCCAATGGGTAAAGTAGAAAAAAAATAATACTAATATTAAAATGACTGGCATAGTTAGCTTAGCTAGCCAACTCGCACATCTGTTGCCTTTTTTATATAGGCAAGATTCATATTTCGTTATGCTTCAACTAACTTAAAGTTAATACTAGAATATTAAATTAATAAAAAATTTGATCATTTTATTAATAAATAAATAAATAAATTCAACTCTAGTTGTAATCGAACTCTAAAAAAAGGGTATAGAGACAAGAATAATGTAACTATAATCTAAAGAGGATGAGCTTATATTTCCTCAAATATACCATCGTTTTGAGTTTATCTCCTTAAACATTTGGACGATTGGTTCTACTTTTATTTTTTTATTCTGATTTTCAATTTTCAATTTTCAGTTTTCGTTTTATGTTTTTAATTTTTGTTTTTAAAAATAAAAATAAAAACTATTAACATTTTTGCCACTAATAATAATTATATATGATATAAAACTTTAAAAAGTATTTTTAATTAAATAAATTTATTTTGATATCTTATATAATATTTATTAACAAATTATTAAAAATTATTTTATTTTATTAAAATAAATAATTGATTTTTTATTTAAATATAATTTAACTATTAAATAAAATTTTATTTGAATTTTACATATTTTGAAGATATTTTAAATTTAATTTTATTACAAAATTAAATAAATTTATAATGTAAATTTAAATCACTAGTAATTCTTATTAATATTAAATTTTAATTAATTAACTATAATATTAAATAAAATTATTCTTAATTCTTATTGAAAATTAATCTATCAAATAATTAAATAATATATATTTAGTTTATGGTAAATCATGACATAGAAAAAAAACTATTTTTTATGGTTTTCATAAGTTTTGAAAACATAAAGAAACTAAAAGTCTAAAACCAAAAACATAAATTAAAAATTAAAATAAAGAAGTTTTTTTATTGAATTTGAAAAAAAAAACAAACAGATCTTAATTATCTTACTTAATACTAATTTACCCTTTGTTTCTTTTTTAGAAATAGGAAGCCGTAATATTACAGCTAAATCATCGTATATAATATTTATGTGTCTTGCGTTATTTAATCAATATTTTAATAGGTGAGTTTGTTTGACTTTGACATCACGTTAAGAAAAAAAGGTGAGTTTGTTATTTAATTTATTAAATAAATTATTTATATATTTTTAATTTTTTTTTAATCCATTATACATCTAGAAGATAAGGAATATGGTGTTCCACCTCATAAAAGCACGACTTGAAAAGATTTCTTTTTGCTAGTTATTGCCCTCCAAAAAGGTTTCAATATTCTTCAAATCCACACACTCCCACAATATGGTACACCATGGCTAAGTATCATGATTTATTTTACTTTAGATGGCCGGATTGCACTACCTGAGGAAACTTCAAAAGTCCTACTCAGAAAAGCTTAGCTTCTTATCTCCGTTTCTCGTGATTCCAAACACACCTTTTCGTTGCACCATGTTTATCCATCTACTTGCTTTTACTATCTTCCTATCCAAAGACCCGATGACTTTCATGCCATAACTTTAAATTCTTTGTTTCCGACGTCTTCAGGTCAAAATTAAGGTGCCTTGAAATCATGCACGCCCACATATTTGCCATTAATTGGTTGGACCATAAATCAAAAAGGCTGCTTTTAGTTGTTTCACATTGCATATGTTAGTTCACATATTATTCATCTTATTCGCATGTTTTAGACCATAGTCAAATAAAAAACAGGATTTAATGAAGAATGGTCAATGGAGGTTTTCAATTTGGAGTTGCATAAATTTACGACCTAGTTAAGCTTAACCATAAAATGTAACTTCAATTACGGTTTGGTTCAAGTGATTAGAACAAGTTTTCTTGTTCATAACAATCACTTAATTGTCAATTTGTATAACAGTGATGAATTAATATGCTTAAGAAGAAGAAAAAAAAGATGCATTGATTTCTTTCCAAAAGAACGAGAAGTTTGAAATTTGTAGCTTAGTTGCTTGATACTTTTCTTGTACCATCATTTGGTTGACAAAGACAAGGTGGCAACATTTATAACATAGTCCGGCATTCTAAAACAGTTTTCAGTTTCATTTCTAGGATTATGATCCAGACATGTAATAAAAGCTCCTTCCGCTCTTTTCGGTACGTTGTTGAATTTGGCCAGAAAAGGAAGATATCAGGATGAACTGATAAAAGTTAACGCGTCAGATTCCATTATGTAATAAATAAATTATTAAATATTTATAATATTTCGTAATTCATATTATTTTAATAAATTAATCAGTGTTCTCCGTCGCCGTTGATTTTTCTTCTATGACAACCATCAATCACCACGTTTCTTATAATAGTCCAAAGTGGACCATACATCATACGATCAAGCATACGTATACTTTAATGCACGTTCCTACTACACGGATCCATCACATCTCATGCCCAATTCCAATAAAATTCAATAACAACAACAACGTCACGTTCCTTTCACACACGTTGTAATGCGAAGGAATATATAAACCATAATTTAAGTTTTAAAATATATTTTTTTGTTAGACTATTAAAAAAAAGAAATTAAGTTCCGTTTCTTCTACCGTTAAGAGGCGTTAGTTGACTAGCCAGCCGTCAGATTGAAAAAATATCGATCCGCCCATGTGTATGGTTGATAGTGTGCGTTGGCCCCACTTTGCATGATCCTCTTTGTGTTATGCCTATATATAACTAACTTCTAAGGAGAAGCTACGTTCACTTAACATCAATTACTTCTTGCATATAGCTTAAGCTTGGAGGAGAAAAGAAAACGCAGAGCAGAGGAGGTTCATTTTGGAGGAAAAACATGGCCGGAGGGGGTTTTTCGACATCCGCCGGCAGTGGAACGGAGTTTGAAGCCAAGATAACGCCGATAGTCATTATTTCATGTATAATGGCTGCCACCGGTGGTTTAATGTTTGGCTATGACGTTGGTGTCTCTGGTATGTTTTCTTTTCTCTGTGAAGCTTTATGCTCACAAAATAGAGAAAGTTTTAGGATGTTGAAAACAGAAGTTCTTGCTCAGATTTAGCCATTATTTAGATTAAAAGTTCAAAGTATATGAAGTTCTCTTCTTATACAAAACTTCTGCTGTTTTCGTTCTTAATGAAAAAAGTTAAAAAATCGTAAGATAGGATCATGAAAAAGGTACTTAGAGATCTTCCGCGAAACTGGAATTCAAAACAGACGGGGCCGTTTGAATTTTCTAAGAGTTCCAGTTTGGTGTTAGATTTGTTATTGTTCTGAATTTTGACGGTGCAAAGAATGAGTTGAATTGAGATCGCTTGGTGTTTGATGTAGGGGGTGTTACGTCGATGCCGGATTTCTTGAAGAAATTTTTCCCAGTAGTGTACAGGAGGACAACAGATTCCTCCTCCATTAATAGCTACTACTGCAAGTATGATAACCAAGGCCTCCAACTATTCACATCGTCGCTCTATTTGGCTGGGTTGACTGCCACTTTCTTTGCATCGTACACTACCAGAAAGCTTGGCAGGAGACCAACCATGTTGATCGCCGGTTGTTTCTTCATAGTTGGTGTCATTTTTAACGCTGCTGCTCAAGACCTCGCCATGCTCATCATTGGCAGGATTTTACTTGGCTGTGGTGTTGGTTTTGCTAATCAGGTAATAATATATTTGCTATATCCAGTGATCCAGTCCCTTTAATTATGTGTTGCGATAAAAAAAGTATGCATCTTTTGCATTTGGGTTAAGAAAAAGCTTCATAAGTACTTGACTTTTAAAAAGCAATTCAATCATATCGCGTAAAGAAAATATTGGAGAAGTTAGAAAATTTTTATTTTAGTGAATTTCATAATTAATATTGAAGAAAAAAGTTGGAAAAGTTAGAAAATTGTTATTTTAGTGAATTTCATAATTAATATTGAAGAAACATGTTGGAAAATTTAGAAATTTGTTATCTTAGTGAATTTCATAATTAATATTGAGTGAAATACTTCTGTCTATTATCAAGCATATATAAAAAAAATTACTTTTTCATATGTAAAGATGATTTGATAACTTTTTACCTAATATACCATAAATATTATCTACAAATTGGTTGGAGTGACACTGTTCTTTTGTTAGGTGGAGCTTTGGCCGACGTGAGTGCCAATAAGTATGAACTCCTGACCATATATTGGATATCTATAATCTTATCGATTTTGGCGATCTCACATGTGATAGAGACTTTGTCTCTAAACTTTACCCATTTTTGACTCTAATAGAATTAGAAAAGTAGATCACATGAATAACGGTGTTTTAAAATTTTGCTGACGATATTGGCACACAACAACTGTCACTGTATATTATTTCTTGCTTTAAAGAATCACTTCTCCTGTTGAAAAGTGGAATTGATCTTTCTTCTGTTATCGTCATCATTGGTGGTGAGAGGTCCCCATCTTTTACAATTACTTGTATCCTAATTTCAAACTTGGCTTCACTTGCAGCTGACATAAACATACATAAAGCCTATAGTTTGCACCTTAGTCTCCTCTTAGGTGTCTACTAAGCATTAAACTAGTTGTAATATAATTGTGATGAGACTAGATGTTATATCAATTTCGATCCTTGTCTAATTTTATTTAATATTTAAAATGACGTTATTTTGACTATCAAATATAAATCTAAACATCATCTAATTCTATATGATAGTTAAAATAATGTTCGTTTTGGATATTAAATATGGTTGAATGATATAAAATTAGATATAAAATCTTCACTTCTGCGATGATCGTTGATTATACAATTATTTGTAGGATAAAGATGACTGTGTGATTGATTAGAGATTGAATTTGATAATCTAAAATTGTCTCTGTTCAGGCGGTGCCGTTGTTCCTATCTGAGATAGCACCTACCAGAATTCGTGGGGGGCTGAACATTTTATTCCAACTTAACGTCACCATCGGCATTCTTTTTGCTAATCTAATCAACTACGGCACTTCCAAGTAAGTCCACTTTTTCCCTCAGATGTAATTTCTTTCAACTTTCCTGGAAGGATATGAAGTTTCAAGGTGGGATAAGGCTAGTTAATTACATACCTTTCGAGCTTGTTTCCATCTATAAAACTAACCTAAAAACTATGGATGTCCAAACCTGGTGCGTGGATGTCTCTGCATGGTCACTTGGTCATAATAGGGCCTGTGAGTCGAAATAAAGTCTTGTGTCTATTCTACGAGGGCGACAACGGAACCATGGAAATTTTTTTGCATTATGTTGTCTAGAAGTTTGAAACCAATAGATTTTTTAAAGAAAACGTAAAGTAACAGACTTCCTTCCAACTAATGAGATAAGAAAAAGAAAAAAATGATGGTAGATTTTGGAGACGATGACAAGCATGGTGTAGTTAGTGTTACTACCAAATGATGAAGCAAAAATCTTGGAATTGTTCATATCTAAATTATGAAGCAAAAATCTTGGAATTGTGTTCATAAAGATATGACTCTTAATTAAACTGTTTTGTTAGCTTGCTACTAATTCTGTTGTTGTTCCGTTATGTGATTGAACAGAATTAAAGCAGGTTGGGGGTGGAGGTTGTCATTAGGACTTGCAGGAATTCCAGCACTTCTCTTGACTGTTGGGGCTTTAATAGTGTCAGAAACTCCCAACAGTCTCGTTGAGCGTGGTCGGTTAGAAGAAGGAAAATCTGTTCTCAGAAGAATTCGGGGCACTGATAATGTTGAACCAGAATTCTTGGAACTTGTCGAGGCAAGCCGTGTGGCCAAAGAAGTGAAACACCCCTTCAGGAATCTCCTCAAGCGTAGGAATCGTCCACAACTGGTTATAGCAGTAGCTTTGCAGGTCAGCTCATTAAATCTTATCAATTCAGTTAACGACATCCAATAATTATTTGGGATTGTTGTTACAGATCTTCCAACAATTCACGGGCATCAATGCAATTATGTTCTACGCTCCAGTATTATTCTCCACCTTGGGATTTGGCGGTGATGCTTCTCTTTACTCAGCTGTCATCACAGGGGCTGTTAACGTGCTTTCCACTGTCGTCTCCATCTATTCAGTCGACAAACTAGGCCGAAGAATTCTATTACTGGAAGCTGGCGTCCAAATGTTCTTCTCTCAAGTTATAATAGCAATAATACTGGGGCTTAAGGTTAAAGA
>JAOTAX010000198.1:48953428-48973105 GCA_025629825.1 Erythroxylum guanchezii
ACATACAAATCAGGAAGAAGATGATAAGGGCAGCTACGTAGCTACTGCCAACCATCCTATAGCAATTAGAAGACTTACGCCTCTCATATATATATATGGTATTGATACTATCGGAATCTTCTTTAGTCTTGGAAAATCTTGTTGCTTACCTATAAATCTCTCAACCCGAGTCCTCTGTAACTCCGTGTTGTGTCCTTAGGGTTAAAATAATATTGTAATTTCAACCAATTTTTAAATATACATTAATCTAATCAGATAGTATTATAAAAAGATTCTAGTTTTTTCGAAAAATCTAACTCGCTAAAGAGAACCTACATGTACTAGTTAGAGATAAAGATTATATATTAGAAAATTTAAATTTACAAAAAATGTATTTAGCTAGACCTGATATAATCTAATCGAAATTCAAAGCGTATTTGAATCGAGGTGAACTCAAGCTCGACCCGACCTGATGCCAACTTTACTAATAACGTTTGTACTTTCACCTAAATATGACAGCCAAGATTGAGTTACTTTATCATTAGCAAACATAAATAACCTACTCGTAAGAGGATCTTAATAAAAATAGGATGTGCCCATTACTGTTTTGAATATGTATAATAGTTAATCTAAAGTCAAATACAATATATTATTACCACTGAATTGATATGTTTATATACAAATTCTTACATTTAGAGAACTTTTATCTACATTTTAATTGAATTGGACTCAAGGGGTGATCAAGCTTTCATAAAATTACAAACAACTAAAAACCAAAGTACTAAATAAGGAGTTAGTGCGTATTTTAACAACAAAACAACAATAATAACAACATTCAGTATAAATCTTATTGATACGTGAAATTTTGAAAATTTCAATAATATGCAATTTTACCTTTAAGATAATTTTAAAAGAATTAATTATATATTATAAATTTTGATGATATCCTAATTAACGGAATTAACAAACCATATACTATGATTTGTATTTTATTTATTTTTAAAATTGTAAATAATTAAATAATTAATTTATATTTTATCATATTTTCATTGTCTTTATGTTAGATCAAAACTACCAACGTTTCTTTCCTATGAAGATTTTGAACCACATTCCTGACAATAATATTGATAGAACCAACAAGAGTGATGGATGAGACCAATGCTGACAGTTCAGTATGCATTAGTGACGGTTGACAGGGAACTTTTAGTACTAAAAATTAAAGAAACTATGGTTGGGAAGTCATATGGAAGTGGGCCGGCACTCAGTACATCCGATTTTTTCTCTGGCTGGTGGTTAAGGGGAAATTGTTAACCAACAAATAATGTGTGGTCCGCCATCTGACTATGGCGAATGGTTGTAATTTCTGTAGTCAAGAGGAATCGATTTTACACTCATTACAAGACTGTTCTCGAGTTAAATCCTTCTGACACAAATTTCCTCAAGAGATGGTTGGTGGGGACTTCTTCAGTCAGGAGGAGGGCCTCTGGCTCAGGACAAACCTTAGACATAATGTTCAAGTGGATCAGGAAGCGTGGCCTACGATTTTTGGTGTAGCCTGTTGGTTTCTTTGGAAATGACGTAATCAAAGCATTTTTGAGTCGGGTTTTGTTTGGCCTCTCGCCGGGTTCACCATTGTTATGGACTATACTCATTGGATTAACCGCGCCAGTGCGATGAAAAATCGGGTCTTTCAGGGCCAAGGGATACCTTTGGGTACCTTAGTCGGGTGGACTAAACCCCTTGAAGGATGGGTCAAGCTTAATACGGATGGTGCCGTGCGACTGGGGTCCCATATAGCTTCCGCAGGCGGAGTAATAAAAAACTGTCAGGGGCACTGGTGTGTCGGCTTTTTACAGCATATTGGCATAAGTGACCCTCTGTTAGTCGAACTCTGGGGGGTCTATTCGGGACTCATGTTGGTTTGAGATTTGGGGTATAGGCGCGTGGTCGTGGAAGTGAACTTGTTGGAGGTAATTAATATTCTTTCTTCTTCCCAACGTGATCTGACTGGGAATTTTTTTTGGTGACAGGTATCCGAGCCTTGATTCTACAAGCATGGAAGGTGCAACTTCAGCATACACATCGCGCAGGTAATCAGTGTGCAGATCATTTGGCCTATTTGGTCTTTTTCGCTGAACTGAGCACGCGTACCCTTCAGGAGCCACCACCGATCATTTTGGATGTACTTTCCCGAGACCTTCATGGAACCCTGTACACTCAAACTCTTTATAGGGGTCTAAGCGTTACGCACTAGTCGTTTTGTTTTTCTTTCCCTTGTAAAAAAAAAAAAAGAAAAAAAGAAACTATTCTTTGACATGATACACGAAATGGCCCTTTCTACTTCGGTTTTTCCACCCTTGCGGTATTATGATGAACTGTCATCTTGCAGCTTAATTTTCTTAAAACTTATCGATGAATGCATATTCGAATGATAAGATGAAACAATTCGTTAATTAAAAAGGTAAAACCATTGGTGTAGAACCATATGCAACGCTTCAACTCTAGATCCAACACCAACAATAAGAACAAACCTGTATACATCAAAATTCAAAGATAAATGATATTAGAAAGTAATAGGTCATGAATTTATATACGCAATGATTGATGATTCATACAATTGTCTGTTGAAACAACCAAAAAGCAGGATCTGAGGTTTATAGTGACTATTTAATGATGTCTGAAGAACCCCATGTGAGTCCGTGAGATGGTTATATAGCAACTGCCAAAGCTTTACAAGTCTCCTCAGTTTCTCTCGGTACTACAACATCACAGGATCTTCAGGGCAATGGAGTTGGTGCAGAGGACTTTGGCTATTCATGTGTTAATGGCATTGGTGCTGCTGCAGGTTATTGATGCAACTGTTTACGAAGTTGGTGATTCTGCTGGTTGGACCAACGTAGGTCATGTTGACTACAAACAGTGGGCGGCTACCAAGAACTTTCAACTTGGTGACACAGTCGGTAAGATTCTTCTTCTTCTTCTTATATGCATATCGAATCGACCTCCATATACATTCATGATTGCTGCTGCTTCAGTTTTCGAGTACAATGCTCCATTCCACAATGTGATGCGAGTGACTCGCGCCATGTATAGAGCATGCAACACCTCCGCCCCTATAGCTACCTACACCACTGGGAACGACTCCATTACAATTAGAACTCGAGGTCACCACTATTTCATATGCGGTAAATCTGGCCATTGTGAAGCTGGACAGAAGGTCGACATCAATGTACCTCGCGATCATCAGGTCCCAGCTCCATCTCCTTCCGCTTCCACTCTACCCTCTCCACCAGTTCCCTCTGGCAAAAGTCCTGGTCAGCCATCCCAGAAGAACAGAGCAATGTCATTTAAGGAAGTGAAAATTTCTCCTGGTAATCTTGCCCTGGCAATGGCTTCTCTAGCAACCTTGGTGTTGGGTTCCGCTTAGTTGGTAACTTTGGGGGAGGTTTTTACGTAGAGTTTGTTAAGACTTTTGTGCGACCTCACTGATTTGATAAGTGTATTGTAGATTTTTATTACATGTTTCATACAAATTCAACCAAGAAATGGAGTTATTTTGAGTTATTGAAATCAATTGAAGAATTGTAAAATGGAGTACATATTTCATCAGAAATGAAGGGTACGTGATAAATTGCAATTGCATTGAATCATCTTTAACTCCATCAGAGTCTAAGAGTTACACACTGTCAGCTGTTTTTGTAATATAAAAACAATTAATATGTACATTAAGACTAGCTCCGCATGGATTGATCACTTTCTCTTTTAAATGTACGATGAATTGGAAGCCCTGAAACTTCTGTCAATCCATGAACCTTCTCCAAACTTGGTGCTGCTTCCAAACTCTTTGAGCTATGAGATCGATAGGTACGTTCTTGGTCTCGGGCAACAAGAAGACTACAAACACACTCATTACAAGTATCCAAACGCCAAAGAAGAAGAAAATATAGGCACGCAGATGACACATCATAGATAAAAAAGCCTGAGCTATGATGAAGGTGAAGAGCATGTTGGTACTAACTGCGAAGGCAAAACCAGCAGCTCTTGTCTCTACCGGAAATGTTTCACTTGGTATCAACCAGCCAAGAGGACCCCAGGACCATGCAAACGACATAACAAACAAGCAAACTAGCACCACAATCAATGCTGCAACTGGTTTTGTGAGTGATCCTGTTGCTGTCAACTCAAATCGTAGAAGAAATCCAATTGTAATCTGCATAACAACGAATGAATGAGTATACGTTCTTGTAATAATAATAATAAGAGCAAGTTGAAGAAGAGAATATTCATAATCATACCATACATAAGAACATTTGCACGCAAGCTTGAAGAAGCAACTTCCTCCTCCCGATCCTATCCACTGCGTAGATCGAGACCAACGTACTCAAAACATTCACAGTTCCAGTGATCACAGAAGACAAAAGTGAAGCATCGTTCTTGAATCCAACAGTTTCGAACAAGACAGGGGCATAAAACATAATAGCGTTGATTCCCGTGAATTGTTGAAACACTTGAAGCGATATGCCAATAACTAGAGGAGGAACACTAGCGCGCTTCATAAGGCTTCTAAATGGATTCTTCACTTGTTGGGACACTACACAAGCATTCTTAATCTGCTTAAATTCATCATCAACATTACTCACCCCTCTGATCTTCTTAAGTGCTTCATATCCTTCCTCCTCCTTTCCATTCTCAACGAGGCTCGTTGGGGTTTCAATAATGATTATGGAGCCTATGAGTAGAACTGCAGCCGGAACACTCGCCAGTCCTAAAGATACTCTCCACCCATTTGGATGCATCTTCGCTGTGCCATAGTTCACAAGATTTGCAATTAATATTCCTATGGTAACAAACAGTTGGAACAGAATGTTCACTGCCCCACGACGATGAACCGGTGCAATCTCTGATAAGAACAATGGAACAGCCTGCAAAAGGTTTCGAGATGTAACAATGTTTACATTGTTAAAAGAACATTACCATTCTATTGAAAAGAATTAAGAGTACTACAGACCTCATTTCCAAATCCAACTCCTACACCAAGAAAAATCCTGCCAACTATTAACATTGCAATGTTTTGAGCACCACCACTGAGCCCAGCTCCTGCCAAAAAGAATCCTGACGCAACAAGAATTGTGGGCTTCCTCCCAAATTTTTCATACATTTTGGACGCAACAAAACTAAAAACAAGAGCTGCAAGGTAGAGCGAAGATGTAAAAAGCTGAAGTTTCTGATCATCATATTTGCAGTAATTGTCCTCTGTAGCATGGAGTTTTCTTTCATGGACCCTTGGAAAGAACTTGATCAAAAAGTCATCCATTCCAGTCACTCCACCTAAAACCGATAAAAGGATTAATATAAGTTTGGTTCATTAAACTTGTACTTAAAATAACAAGAAAGAGTACCTGAAATCCCAATGTCATAACCAAACATCAGGCCACCAAAAGCTGCAAGAATCCAACATATGACTGCATAAGCTGTGAGCTTTGATGGGAAGGTATTCTTCTCAGAAGTATCCATCTTCTTTCTGATATCAATGTTCTTGATCCAAAAAGGTTTTGCAAATTAGAGGACAACACTGATTTGATTCACAATTGATATCTTCTTGTTTTGCATACGAGTAAAGAAACCAAAACTTCCTGTGCATAATGAAGCTCTCATTTTCCATTTTTATACATGCAATTTTGCTCTTGACAGGCTTGTATCCTTAGATGTGCAAGTTTAAGATAACTTTGCCAGATAATGATAGTTCAATAAAGTTATCCATTGATTGCAACTACTAAATTTCAAGCTCTATAATTAGGATTGAAAACGTTATTTTTTTAGTAATTATAGTAAAACAGATAAAATTTCCTTTCAAAATCAACTGCAACATGATTTCTTACATTAAACAAATTCCAACTAAATGGATGATATCCATTAATACATGAATTAAAACTCGAAGCAACTGCAATGGTGTTGTTTCTTCTTTCGTTATTTAAGTCAAAGCAACACTTCGTGGTTATAATCTTCCACTTCAACGTAGATTTCAAAGACAAAGTGATTAATCAATGTGGAGTTAATCTGAATGTACATTACTTGTTGGGATTAACAGCTGAGTAACTCGTGAATTCTACGAGGTTGAAGATTATTTCAATGCATTTCAATTACACAATACTGCATTTTGATCGAGAGTAAAGTTGAGTATCATATTGATTAGTTGTGTTTCAGTTTAAAGTATATGAGTGAAAACAAGAAGGCATGCACATAGAGCATTGTGTAGGAGTGTAAGTTCAATCTTCACAACGGTGAGTCGGTGATGTTTAGAGACCTGCAGTTGTGACTTCCTCTAGTTTTATATGGTTTGGATGAAGGTGGATTGGATTGGATTAGATTGGTTGTTTAAGATTGTTTTGTTTTTCTAAAAGTTAAAGTTTCTGTATTTTTCTCCAATATTATGTAATCTCTACTTTCTAAAAGTTAAAGTTTCTGTATTTTTCTCCAATATTATGTAATCTCTACTCCTCTTATGAGATTTTGTAATATTGAAATAGGAGGTTATCGTATTTCTTATTAAATTATAATTAAATTTAAAAATAAGAAGTTTAAGATTTAAAAGGTTCAAAAATTAAATAAAAATAAACAATTTAAAATATGATTAAAAGAGATCTATAGAAAAATTTGAAGTTTAATTAAAAATTATGAAATAAAAATTAATTTATTTATAAAAACTTATTAATTTACGAAAATTGATCAATTAATTAATTAATTGATAGATTTTTTAACAACAAAAGTTATTAAAATAAATTATTGATAGATTTTTAACAACAAAAGTTATTAAAGTAAATTGAACTGAAAAGTTAAAAATCGAACTGAAAAATTAGGTGGTTCAAAATTTTTACAATTAATCGATTCGTTGAATTTTTTAATTATTGATTAAATCTAAGCTAAATTTTTAAGTTTCTCTTGTATTTATTATTGTACTGTGTATCTCGTGGCATACTAGATTAGTCCTCATATTTTTTATATTATGGTTAATTGCCAAAAAAACCTCAAAATTTTCTTAATTTTTTAATTATAATATGAAATTTAAAAAGTAGTAATAAAATGCATAAATTTTTAATTTGTTTCAATTATATCCCGACGTTAGCCTCACTGTTATCTATGTTGAAGTAACACTATCACATGTCAATGGACTCCCACTAATCAAACACGTCAGCATTATTAAGAAGAGGTTGTCTGATTAGTGAAATGGTGTCGTTTCATAATGAAATTGAAACGACGCCGTTTGGATTTTAGAAAAGGCTTCTTTGTCACTACCACACCTTAAATCCAGAATTTCTTTTGAAAATTTCACTAAGTTTTGAACCCAGAAACCTAGAAACCTAGAAGTCCCAAAAACTCAATATAGAATAATCATATGCTTATGGTTGGGTATTGAGTTTTGCCTTCTGAATAACCCAAAACGTAAATAAACCAAATGAGTGTTAGTCTTATTTTTGTTTCGTTTTTGGATTGTGAACTTGAGCAATAAGGAGGTGGGTTACATTACAAAGATGGAGCCAATATGAAGAAATTATTCATTGAGAATTTCTAAATCTCGCTAAATTTCAACTCTAAAGGCTTTCACATGGAAAAAGAACAAGATTGGTTATTCAACAAAACAATGTAAAATAAGCAAAAGGAGCTTGCGACGTGCACCAGATGGTGCGAACATGCTTGCAATAGTGTGTGTGGAAGAACTACAGACGTCATCCAATGACAGTACAAGGCGACATGAATGGAAGTCTTTGTGGCTTTGTTCCCAACATAGAAACTAGACAAAAAAAACGCAACCAATAAAGAGAAAACCCAATCGCAGGTAATTAGAAATCAGACAAAAACAACCGATGTCGATCGGCATCTCCATACCGCACACACAATGCTACATCCACTTTCCAATTTTTCAAACATCACGTCGCTTCCTTTGCACCTATGTATGGAGTTTATTAACACCCATCACTAGTGGTGTTTCGCAACTGGCAAACTAGGTAATTTTTTTCAAAATTTAGTGAATTTTCAAAATCTAGCCATCATGTTGGGTTTGGGTCACTTCTAAATGGAGCCCAAAGCCCAAGTATAACAGGATGTTTTTAACCCTAAATGAGTTAAGGAAAATTGGAGAGGTTCAGTTGTAAGGAAAAAGAGAGGGAAAAGAGAAAAGAGAGGCTTAGGTAGGAATTTTCGTTATTCTTCCCAGCATTTCGCAGTCTTCTTCTAACCTTCGATTGCATAGTGATTTCTCGTCAGATTGGCCTCAAATTTTAACCAAGGATTCCTCTCTCGTTGTTCTTCATTCTGAACGATGGAGATTGGATTTGGAAGTCTCCAAGGTGCGCTGATCTTCAGTCGAAGTTGTCATCAGATTCTAAGGGTGATATTGTTCTCAACTCTTTAGTTCTTTCATCTTGTTGATGACTGTTGTTGTCTCTTGAGTTGAGTGGTGACTCTAGTTATATTTAGAGGTGAAAAACTCTTTGTAACTTGATTGGTGATAGTGGAGTTTTTCTTTACTGGGCTAGGTCCAATGATTTTTCCTTTCACACATTGAGGGAGGTTTTCCACATAAAAATTGCCTGTGTGCTTTATTTCTTGCTGCTTAGTTTCTTGCACTTGTGAGTTTTGTTGGCTGCTGTTTTTCTTTTGGTGTTGGTTGTGTTTGTTCACACAGTAAAATGTTTATTGATTCTGGTTATTTTGTTTCCGCTGCGTGACCGACTCCTCCTTTCCTAACAAGTGGTATCAGAGCTTTTAGTTCGGGATATTTGTGGTTATGGTGAATAATGGAAGTTGTCAACACTAGTAGGATGGTTACTTTGAATGGCATCAATTATTCTCTTTGGAAGGGTAAGATGGAAGATCTGCTTTATGTGAAGCATTTTCACTTACCAATATTTGCCACTTAAAAGCCTAATCATAAATCAGATGAAGAATATAATCTGATGCATAGACAAGTGTGTGGTTTTATCAGACAATGGGTTGATGACAATGTGTTGAATCATATTTCTGGTGAGACACATGCTCGGACCTTGTGGGAGCAGTTTGATAAGCTGTATTCTCGAAAGACTGTTAACAACAAGATGTTCTTAATAAAGCAAATGTTAGCTTTGAAGTATAGTGATGAGACTCCTATGACAAATCACTTGAATAACTTCCAGGAAATTATGAATCAGTTGTCAACAATGGGGATTAGATTCGACGAAGAAATACAGGATTTGTTTCGCTTTGGCTCCTTATTAGACTCTTGGAAAACTTTTAGATCTTCATTGTCAAATTCTTCTCCGAATGGTGTTATCTCTATGGATCTTGCCAAGAGCAATGTATTAAATGAATAAATGAGAAGAAAGTCTCAGGGTTCCTCTTCGACGAGGACGGAGCTACAGTGGGGGCAACTGGGGGCACTTGCCCCCACTGGCTCTAACAAATTTCATGCAAAAAAAAATTATTATTTTAAGTTTTGCCCCCACAAAAAAAAATAAAATTTTGCTGCCATTAAAATTTTGCCCCCATTAAAAATAAAATTTTACCCCTATTAAAATTTTACCCCTACTTAAAAAAAATTTTGGATCCGCCCCTGCTCTTCGACATATGTCTTAGTGACTACCTTTAGGGAGAGAAATAACAACCGGGGTTCTCAAAATAGAGAGCAAAGTCGAAGTAAATCCAAAGGCAGATACAAAGATGTTAAGTGCTTTCACTGCGATAAGAAAGGGCACTTGATGAAAAATTGCTAGAAGTTGAAGAAAGAGAAGAAAGGTAACAAAGGCAAGGAAGAAAAGAAAGAGAATGACAATGAGAATTATGTTGCTATTGCCACTGAAGAAGACCTTGTGACAGTCCTTGATGAGATCCTAGTTAGGGTTGTTTGTGATGAATCAAGCAGGGTTGTAAATACTGGTGCTTATTCTTATGTTACATCAATGAATGATTTTTTCTCATCTTATACTCTAGGTAACTATGGGGTATTGAATATGAGAAATGAAACTATCTCTGAAGTGACTGGCATTAGGACAATTGTGTTGAAAAGAGGTACGAAAACTAAACTTGTTTTGAACAATGTTAAGCATGCACCTGATGTTCGTTTGCACTTGATATATGTCGGTAATCTTGGTGATGAGGGTTATGTGAGTATCAATGGTGGTGGTATGTGGAAGCTCACTAAAGGTTCCTTGGTGGTGGCTCGTGTGAGAAAGTGCTCTGGCTTGTACTAGACAACAACTTCAGTATGTACTGACAGGGTAAATGCAGTTGAGAATGACTCTTCAGTGTTATGGCATAGGAGACTTAGCCACATCAGTGAGTGGGATTGAATGTGTTAACTAATAAGAATCTCTTATCATATTTGAAAGGTGCTAAACTGGAGATGTGTGAGCACTGCTTGGCTAGAAAACAACACAGGGTTTCTTTTAAGATTAAGACTAATCCTCCTTCAAGAAAGACTGAGTTGCTTGAGTTGGTACATTCAGATTTGTGTAGTCCTATGAAGACAAGTACTTTGAGGGATGCATTGTATTTTATTTCCTTCATTGATGACTGTTCCAAGAAATTATAGGCCTATGTCTTAAAGACTAAAGACCAAGTGTTGGGTGTCTTTAAGCAGTTTCAAGCTTCTGTTGAGAGAGAAATTGGAAAGAAGCTGAAGTGCATTTGCCCTGACAACGGTGGTGAATATTGTGGTTCGTTTGATGAATACTACAGACAGATGGGCATTAAACACTAAAAGACTCCTCTAAAGACTCCTCGGCTTAACGGCTTGACAGAGAGGATAAACAGGACCTTGATAGAGAGAGTCATATCCATGCTTTCTAAAGCTAAGTTGCCTGATTCATTTTGGGGTGAGGCTGTATTAGCAGCTGCACATGTTATTTCAGGCATGAAAATTACTCATTACAGGGATGCGAAGAAGCTGTATTTGTCGCAAGAGAAGTACATAAAGAAGGTACTCTAAAGGTTTAGTATGATTGGGGCTAAACTTGTTGCTAGCCCACTTGCTCCTCATTTCAGGTTGAGTGTCAACCAGTGTCCTTTTACAAACAAAGAGAAGGAAGAGATGAAGAAAGTTTCATATGCCTCAGCAGTTAGTAGCTTGATGCATGTCATGGTGTGTACCAGGCAGCCATTGCTCATGCAGTTGGTACAGTGAGTCGCTTTCTCTCTAATCCAGGTAAAGAGCATTGGAATACGGTGAAGTGGATTATGAGGTATCTCAGAGGTATCTCAGAGGTACAACTGACTTAAGTCTTAGTTTTGGTGGTGATAAGCCTTTGTTAGTTGGTTTCACTAATGCAAACATGGCAGGAGATGTTGATTCTCGAAAGTCTACATCGGGTTTCATGATCAAGTTTGCAGGGGGAGCTACAGCATGACAGTCAAGGTTGCAGAAGTGTGTTGCCTTGTCAACTATAGAGGCTGAGTTTATTGCAGCTACAAAGGTTTGCAAGGAGTTGATGTGGATGAAAACCTTTCTTCTTGAGCTTGATTTCAAGAAGGACCGGTATCTGTTGTTTTGTGACAATCAAAGTGTCATTCATCTTGGTAAAAATGCTAGTTTCCATCAAAGTCGAAGCACATTGATGTTAGGTATCATTGGATACGAGATGTAGTGAATTCCAAGTTGCTAGAGTTAGAGAAGGTTCATACATATGATAATGGTGCTGACATGATGACTAAAGCATTGCCGAATGAGAAGCTTGAGACTTGTTGCTTGATGGCCAGTATGGCCAGATTCTCCACTTAGTCGTGAGGGGCAGATTTGTTGGGTTTGGGTCACTTATAAGTGAAGCCCAAAGCCCAAGTATAAAAGGATGTTTTTAACCCTAAATAGGTTAAGAAAAATTGGAGAGGTTCAGCCGTAAGGAAAAAGAGAGGGAAAAGAGAAAAGAGAGGCTTAGGTGGGAATTTTCGTTATTCTTCCCAACATTGGGCAGTCTTCTTCTAACCTTCGATCGCATGGTGATTTCTTGTCGAATTGACCTGAAATTTTAACTAAAGATTCCTCTCTCGTTGTTCTTCATTCTAACGGTGGAGATTGGATTTGGAGATCTCCAAGGTGTCCTGATCTTCAGTCGAAGTTGTTGTCAGATTATAAGGGTGATATTGTTCTCAACTCTTTGATTCTTTCATCTTGTTGATAACTGTTGTTGTCTCTTAAGTTGAGTGGTGACTGTAGTTATATCTAGAGGTGAAAAACGCTTTGTAACTTGATTGGTGATAGTGGATTTTTTCTTTACTGGACTAAGTCCCACAATTTTTCATTTCTCACATTGAGGGAGGTTTTCTACGTAAAAATTGCCTGTGCACTTTATTTCTTGTTGTTTAGTTTTTTGCACTTATGAGTTTTGTTGGCTGCTATTTTTCTTTTGGTGTTGATTGTGTTTGTTCACACAGGGAAAGGTTTATTGATTATGGTTACTTTGTTTTCGCTGCGTGACCGACTCCTCCTTTCTTAACACATCAACCATACACCAAAAAAAAAACCAAAATCACAGAACCAATAAAACACATCCAAAGATTGCAATCGTAAAGTTATGTGTTTTACAAACCCATAATTTCTGTAGAGTTTGGATGATAACTTATTTTGACCTTTTTAGAAATTAAACAAAATCGTCATTTTTCTGGGTTTTTGATCAATGTATTGTTTAATACTTGAAACAATTTCAATTCGGAATTCCGAAGTTCATGATTAATAACAATTGAAAGTTTAATCAAATTATAAAATTAAAATCCCACTATAAAACGACGTCATTTTACTAACCAAATAACTTCTTAATACGTTGGCATATCTGATTAGTGAAAGTTCACTGACTTGTGACAGTGCCATGTCAACATAAATAACGATGAAGTTAATATCAGGCTAGAATTGAAACAAATTAAAAGTTTAAAAGGTATTAATCTATGCTGAACTTAAGGGGTTAGAGCACGTTGTTTTTGATAGGGTGTTCCCAATTAGTGTCACTTAATCTTGTCCACATATTTGTGTAAATCTTATATAAATATTTAAATGAGATTTAATGAAACATAGTAAGAATTGGTTAACTGGAATAGAAGATTTGATCCCGATATTATGACCCTTTGAAATCATTAAGAAATGAGTGGCCTCAATCGAGCAGCTAATAATATAAAAGAAAAAAACTTTAACCACCCAATATTATATATATTGAAGACCGACCACCAAGCAATATAAAACACAAATTTGATTAAATCAAAGTATAGACATTATCCTACATCCATTATTTGTCAACTTTCAAAGAAAACAATATATATATATATATATATAATCTTATTCTAATTCCAATATAAAGACAAGGTAGGTTTCTTGTTTGTTTCATATTTTTTTAAAATTTTTAATTTAAAATTAAGTTTAAGTTTAATCTCTCAAATTCGAATCTAATTTAAAATTTAATTAAACCATAAAGATGAAATTAAATTAGATATAGTAGACGGAATATATTAAATTCTCAACCTTGTTAGCTATTAATTGTTTTGGAAGATACCATGTAATTGGAGTTTCAATTTTTGTAGTTCTATACATAGAATACTATAACAAATCAAGTTATAGATTATTATCAAAGTTCAAAATGATAATTACCAAACTTCAGTAAATTCCAAAAGGCTCTTTAGCTAGTCTATGTATGGAATATGATAACCAATGAACTTAATTTTTTTAATTTATTTTTGGTTAATTACAAACATCTAAAAATATAGATTATAGAGAGATTTAGTAATACGTAGTCTTGTCCTATTTGTTTGAAGGGTCCGTATCCTATTTGAAGCATAAATCATTAAGATATGATAATGTTATTATTTTATCGTTATAGTTAAAAATAAGTAGAGTCAAGCTATTATTTATGAATGGATGTTTTGCAAATTCATATTAGTGTTTCATTTAAGTTATATGATTATTTTTAAGTTTAAAATTTACTTAGAAATATTGATAATTAAAGTATCACATGATGTTTAAATTAAAATTTAAATATCAAATTTAATTTTTTAAAATAATATTGCATAATTAAACTTTTTTAAAAAAGATGAGATATATTATAAATGAAAATAAAAAATAGGTAAAAATAAATATGAAAAATTAAGAGTTGGTATTAAAAATGATCAAATCATTTAATAATTTATTTAAATAAAGGCGTGATAAATAATAAACTTTGTAAAATTATTAAATGTAATTTAATAAATCAACTTCAAGAATAAAATTTGATAGCCCTACTTCTCCTAAAGTACGTACCATGTAATCAACAATTCCTTATTCAAAACAAGTAAACTCACTTGTAAGATGATCAAAACTGAATTCTTGCCTTGAATTAACTGAAAGAAGAAACAGAAAATTTTGGATCGCTACTACTAGATCACGCACTACCAATAGATGATCAACAAATATTGTTTGAAATCAAGCTGGTGATCAGACAATTGGATCAATTCTAGTACAAATAAATTAGGAAAAATGGATCAACTGCTTATTCTTTCTTGAAAAAACAAATCTGAAAGGAGATAACAAGAAGAAAAGATCATGGTCATGGCTTTCCCCTCTCGTCGCTGAAGTATCTCTTCCAGAACCAGTGTTGTTTCCATACTCTCTCGACCATGGCATCCACCGGGACTCCTTTAGTCTCAGGAATCAGGAAGAGAGCAAACAATCCCATTATCACAATCCATGCGGCGAAGAAGAAGAAGATCCCAGCCCTCATGTGGCACATCATTGACAAGAAAGCTTGTGCAATTACAAAGGTGAAGAACATGTTGGAACACACAGCAAAAGCGAAACCAGCAGTTCTTGTCTCAAGAGGGAAAGTCTCACTTGGAATTAACCATCCCAGAGGACCCCATGACCATGCAAAGCTTGCAACAAATAGACATACCATCACCACGATCACTATTGCTTCTCCACCTGGTAAACTACCTGTGGGTTTCAGATCTTTCACTAGAAGAACTCCGATGATGAACTGCACACAGTAGGATATCTTGATTACTTCGTATAAAAAAACCATGAAACTCATATATAATCGGGTTAGCATGTTTTCAAACCTGAGTTATAAACATCTGGACACAGGCTTCAAGTAACAGCACCTTCCTACCGGCCCTGTCAACGACAACCACCGAGACTATGGTGCATAGGACATTGACTAGGCCAGTTACGACAGATGAAAGCAACGAGGCGTCGTTTCCAAACCCAACCGTCTGGAACAAAACAGGTGCATAGAACATAATGGCATTGATTCCTGTGAATTGTTGGAAAAGTTGTAATAAGATTCCTATCACTAGTGGTGGTCTGCTTTCCCTCTCCATCAACCTACGATAAGGCTGAGTAAATCGCTTTGCCGTCTCACAAGCATCTACTATTGATTCAAACTCTGAATCTACATTATCCACACCCCTAATCTTCTTCAGTACTGCTCTTCCTTCTTCTAGTTTATTGCGCTCCACAAGGCTTGTTGGGGTCTCATAAATGAGTAGCGAACCTAAACCCAGCATCAGTGCTGGTACACCGGCAATACCAAGCGAAATTCTGAACCCATAGGGATGAACTTTGCCCGTAAAGTAGTTGATCACGTTAGCTATCAATATTCCTATTGTTACAAAGAGTTGGAAGGAAATGTTTAGAGCTCCACGAAGCTTGGAAGGAGCTAGTTCTGATAGAAACAAAGGCACCGCCTGCAAAACAGTTAAAAGGAAGAAAACCATTTTTAACTGTGGAAAATTTTTGCGTGATTACACAAAAAAAAAAAAAGAAAGAAAAACTCTTACTTGATTGGCAAATCCAACTCCACAACCAAGGAGGACTCTGCCAATGATGACCATTCCGATGTTAACTCCACCGGCACTTAAAACAACACCCACTATAAAAAATACTGAAGCAATTTGCATGGTGGGCTTCCGGCCAAGTTTTGAGCACGAAGAGGATGCGAAGAAGCTGGCTACAAGAGCTGCGATGTAGAGTGAAGACGTGAACAATTGAAGAAGTTGATTGTCGTACTTGCAGTAATTGTTCTCATGAGCATGTTGCTTCCTTTCATACACGGTGTGGAAGAACTTTTTCAGGAAATCATCCATTGCAGTAACACCTCCTGAGTAGTGGTTCGACATACGAACAAACCAAGAGTTTTATCCAGCAAGCATCCGTAGTTTACATTAAAAAAACAGAAATCTTAAACTGTACCGAACCTGAAACTCCAATGTCGTAGCCGAACATCAATCCACCACAAGCAGCGATAACTACACATAGCAGGACAGTGGGTGTGATCCTGCCTTCAAACTCCGGCGTCGCACCGCCGCCAGAAACTACTACAGCAGGCATTGTTGGTCCTCTTGAAGAATGAAAATTCCAAATTAAAAAAAAAAGATTAAGAAAATCAGTTACTACCAGAAGGCGACATTCACTAGCGTTTGCAGAAGTCATTTTATATAATCAAGCAGCTGGGAGGAGAGAAGGGCGTTGTATTCGTGATCGTGTGGTTGAATATGCATGAAAGGGTACGTGTATCGTGTAGAAAGAAGAGTGACAAAAATAGTAGGCATCTGGCTCAGATGGTCATGGTTTACGCAGAGTTTACGGTCTCATGTGTTCAAACAATCTCATTCTATTAGCTAAAATACCATCACTTGGCTGACTATCGTTTTCAGGACAAGGTCCCGATGAGAGTGACATGACCGGAGTATCAGTTGGAGTAGAAAGGAGATAATTATAGCATTTGTTATCTCATCAATCACTTGATATTATTATTAGGATGACCTGGTAAGCCATTTCAATGGGAAGAAGAAAGTGGAACACAATCTAATAATTAGATATACGTATGCTATAATGTTTATGCACATGAAATAATATCTACTTTTTAGTATATTGAGACACCTAAACAACTTAATTCCTTTTCTATATATACATTTTTAAGAAAATACTGTTCAAAAAATTAATTATTATTTTATTTTAATTTTTTATACGGCATTGACATGGCGACTTAAATAATTTCTTAAATTTAATTTGAAATTATTAAACTTAATTTAAACTAATTAAAATTAAAGCAATCATTTTTAATATCAAATGATGATGTCTTTTTTCTATTTTTAAATTCTAAATTTGGATTCATTCAAATAAATGATTTTTTTCACCAAGAATAAACTAATTTACATAAAACAAAAAACATGAAATATTTTTGTTTGATTTTTCAAAAATTAATATTACTTTAAATTTTATAACATAACTACAATAAAACATAAATGTAATTGTAATTTATTGCGAATCTTTGATCACTTTTCTTCTAACTTATCTTAAATTGTTATTGAAATTAGCTCATCATAATTAATATAATTCTATGTGTGTTCAGCTTATATTCAATCTCTAATAGTATCAACATGAACTGATTGAAATAACTCTACTAATAATGTAGATAGGTATAAGCAAGAAGTGTTAACTCCTTTAGAGTATATTCCTATTTATAATATGATTTAATATTTTTGATAATTTACTTGAAATATAATTATAATTATAATTTAATTATAATCGTAATTAATTTTTATTAAATATCAATTAGGTCCAAATAAGATTCAATATTAGCTATTTTTCCTTATTTTTTAAATATCTTTTATTTGAACCTAAATTTCTCAAACTTTACAATCAAGTCTAATTTAATTAAATTAATTTTTCTCTAGGCAACCTTTCTTTATCCCATTAAGTACATAAATATATTGACGATGAATATAAATTATGACCCTAATCATATTTAAGTTTGGATAAATTAAACTTATTTAATTTATATTTAATTCTCTATTAAATAATTTAAGTCCATAGGTCAAGATTAATGTTTAACAACACATCATGACCATTCAAATATTAAAAATATTAAAGTGATTTTGACAAACTTTTTCGTGTATGCTTTTTTTGTATAATTCAATCATTTTATTACATAATATTTCAACTAGACATAGAATATGAAATCAATGTCTATTATATTTGAATCTAATCATATTAATTATCTGTTAATAACATATAAAAACTATTTTTTAAAAGTGTCATTTCACATTAACTAAAGATTTTTTGAATCAATATTAATTAAGTACAACGGAATATTCTATCTAATGAATTTAAAATGATGAATTCTATATTAATCACTCAAGTATTTTTTTATATTGTTCATGCAATATCCAACAATTACTGATTGAGTTACCCTTGAATAAAATATATCATAAGTTGTATCAAAATATAGTGATCCTTATATAAGATCATTTAGAAATCTTAAGTTAAAGAATTATTTATACAATTATAAATCTAACAATCACAGAATTATTTATACAATCATAAATCTAACAATCACCTATACATTTATTTAAATATTTTTATACCTTAATTTATGAGATCAATTACTATCATCATAAAAAATATACATAACCTAAGCTAGTCTTTTTGCTTTATTAATATAAGTCTTATAGGACAACGACTAAAAATAATTTAAAAATAGTACATAAATATCATAATTATGATCTTTTTTATAATTTTATATATAACATGCATTTATCTCATAGATTTTATCTTATATATCAGTTAATTAAATAAATATTTATAAGATGAATTTTTCTTTAAATAATCATCATAAATCTAGGAGTCATGGCTAGATTTTATTTTTTTTTGGAAAGATAAAGGAAAACTTCCATTAATCATATAAATGAGATAAACATGGTGGAATATAGGCTCCCAAACTTTCCAACGAGAAAAATTGCAAGATACTCGAGCAAGTTCATGAGCTCTCATATTTTCTCGTCGATTAATCCAAACAACAGAAATATTAGAATTACTTTTCAACATTAATTGGCAATCCTTAATAATTCCCCCAAACTCTGAATGATCCTCTTAGTGTGATTTAATGGCAAGCATTACAAGTTGAGAATCAGTAAAGATACTCCTCAATTGTTGCATGTTGTGAACTATTCAAAGAAGAGCCTGTCGAACCGCTAAGGCCTCTGTCACTAGCGCTGAATGGAGTCCATCAAACACTCCAGAGATTGCATGTTGAAAGTGGCCTTCACGGCTCTCAATGATAAAGCCAAACCCCGATGTTCTTATACTTTGAAATCTTGCCCCGTCGACGAAAATATGTCATTCATCTAAGCTATCTGCTGCACTTTATCTTCGCCCAACAGCTATAAAACGATGGGCTATTGGGCCTCTATTACCAATGGAGGACAAAAGCTGCTGCTGCTGCCGATTTTGTTATTGCGCCAAATTTCATTGATATAGGTGATCCATTGTCAGGTTCCAAGTTCCCCTTGCTGTAGGGCCTTGAGCTTGCCATAAGCCTTTGTTTCGCCCCTCCCATATCTTGAGTCATGGCTAGATTTAGTTAGCTAAATAAGATGCTTTTTGTCGTATTCTTTTCTTTTTCTAGACAATAAGCTAACAAATTAATTTTGGAGAGTTTATTGAATTTAAAAAAAATCAATACAAAATTTATTTTTTCTTATTTGGAGTGTGAGAAACGTTTGAATTTCATTTGATTCTTCAATTTGCTTCAACGAGTTAAGACCAATGTTCTGAATACCGTACCAGGCTCGGTACTGGATTGAGCTCTGGAACGGAACTGTACCGGTATCAGTTGGTACCGGGTACCGTTTCGGAAAATTTTTTAAATTTATAAAATAGTCCTTAAAATTTTTAAAAATTGCAAAATAGTCCATATTGATATATTATACAGT
>JAOTAX010000198.1:48973205-48996455 GCA_025629825.1 Erythroxylum guanchezii
GGTAGGAAGGAGGGAGGGAAATTTTGAAAATTTTGCAAAAAAGTCCCCCAATTTTTTAAAATTTCCGGTACCGGCCGATATTTGACCGGTATTTTGAATACCGGCCGGTACCGGCCGGTACCGACGAAATTGGCCGGTACTAACCGGTATTTTTTACCGGTACATTTAAACTTGTACCGGTACCAAATTCTGGCCGGTACGGAACGGTATTCCAAACAATGGTTAAGACATTTTCCTGACCAGAGCATCGATAGATGCTTGACCTAGTTTTGGAATTGATGTATGACATTTGGTATTCCTAAAAGTCCACCTTAGCTTCTTATTGTCAAAGATTAAACTCGTCAAAGAAAATGAAGATGCTACGATAACTGAAGTGGTGCTTTTGACCTCCATTAACTTCCATTCTTGATAATCCAAATTATTTGCAAACTTGACAACTTTAATTAAAGTGCTTGAGAGTTGTTGGCCACTTGGTTCTTCATCAAATCATCCAAAGTATCCATTTGATACTTTTAGTCCAAAGCATCCAAATTAAAGAATAGTGAAGCAGTACGTGTTTTTCCAATGCTTAGAACATCAGGAGCTATGATAACCCAGAAAAATATTTTGTTTCCAACTCATCATTGACGACCAATCAGGAGAGAAATTTGACTTTAGTAACAGAGCATGTATTGCAAAGATTCCTTCACCAATCAGGAGAAAATTTTGACTTAGCTACTCAAAAATCTCTCTACAATGGTCACATATTAATCATTCATCAGTTTTCAGTTCTTGATGATACATGTACGGCTGTCTGCTAAAAACTCAGAATAAAATGCCAAATTTAAACCACTAGCGATGCTATTCTTCCTTCTAAATATATCAAAGACATGAAACTGCAGATGATCTATATTTCCTTTACATTTGGACATATCTCATAAAAGTTCTAGATTGGTGCGGCTCAGGACCCCCAGGGCCAAACAATGAATGGTGTTGGACCCTACGAAGCTAAAGAATTCAACTTTGATGTTGGGGGAAAAGAATAGATGGAAGAAAAATGGAATTCATTGGTCTTCAAGCAAGGATTATCAGCAGAACAGTTGTAACCGTGATCTGGAGTGGAAGTTGGGCAAATTTCAATCAGGTGTTCGATCGATCTTAGGCGAGAAGACCATTGAGAAGAGGGCGATCAGCATCTGTGTTCCTAATGAACATTCTGTCAATCTGCCCACGAGGTCTGCACACAAACATCCAAAGTCAGGATCAGGGCATATCAGCAACGAACCATGTTAAGCATTCTACAGTAACATGTATCTAGTTAGCACCATTTAGTCCAGTGATGAACATCACGAGCAAACCACAAGGATTAATTGTTTCACAAGCTTCAGACATGTAAGATACAATACTATCAACTTCGCACCAGGCAGGCTCTTTTCTTTTTTTTTTCCCTTTATTTCATTTCTCAAAATCGATAAAGCTTGACAATTTTCAAGAAGCTAATCATCATTACAATCATTGCGATGATGGCAAATTGCTTATAGAGAAGAATCTTGTTCACTAACTTCTCTGATATGCATGTGTCATATTCGCAAAAAGATCATGAAGAAAGCAGCATAGAGACCTTACACTAGTTGATTGGAGCTCCACATTGGCAGAGTCCTCATTTTCCTACAACACAAGAAATCCGTTCAGTCATTACATGCTGCAAGCCAGGCGAGTTTCAACAGAAAAATTAGAAATGTTGTACCTCAATCAGTAAATCCTTTCTAGTAATCAAACCGATCACACGAGAAGGGCGAGGGACAACAAATAGATGCCTCAATCCTAGTTGCCGGAACAAATTATACACCTATATAAATATGCAAACATACAGATTTCATTACAAAGGAAATGCACAAACCACTTTATGAAATAAAAGAGAAGCAGAATCATCAACCTTTGTTAAAGACATATCTTCAGGGACAACATATGGAGATGGGTTCAAAAATGGAGCAAGATCTATGTACATTTCCAGGTCATCTGAACTTAGATGAATATCTTTTATGGAAATTCCTTTAGTGGAAACAGGTTTCACAAATTCACTGAAGTTGTGCCTGGAGTCATTGAAACGCACCATTTTAAAGCACAAGTTAATACAACAATAACTTGAAATTATTTTTCTAAAAAAAAAATAATAACTTGAAATTATTTTGAAAATTTTCTAATTACCTGATTGGTGCTGATCCACCTCTTGGATCACTTGGAATAGGGCTATGCTGAAAATCAACCTTGGACTGAAGAAGTACCAGTAAATGACTGTAATGAAAAGCAAACAACAAAATTAATTTGGCCCATCAAAAAGATGCTTTGCTTCAACAAATTTCCAGATGTTCAAATGAATATGGAATACCTGCGAAGAACAAGTCCCATTACAATTGTTTCTCCATTTCTTGAGTGATCAATCACCTAAACAGGGAAAACCTTAAATCAGATCCATAAGTACCAAAATAAGAAAAAGTAGAAGAAAGGAGGGCGCTTCTCATACGGGAAAACCATTGTGCTCATTGCTCCGCAAAATTGAGACCACATCCGCTACCTTAGCAACACGAGGAAATGAAACAACCTTCAAAGTAGAAAGGTCAACATGTTATATATGTTGAAGATTGCAACATAGGAGAGAGACAAAGGCATAAACTAGAATCATAAACAGTTGCACAGGGGTTCAGGACTCAAAATGAGATTGAAAATACAAAGACATTTGCAATTCTCCAATTGACCCCTTTTAAAAAAAATTCCCCACACACCTCAGCTGAAGCCTACGTAACTACCTCCCATGGAAAGGAGTTGCACAAACCTTAAAATTGGCATGTTCCAAAATGAAATAGATTATGGTTGATTGCATAATTCTTCCTCATAACAAAAACTCAAAATTGGTAATATTCTGTTATGCTCCTTTTCTTATAATATATCAAGAAATTATACATGCTCTGTTTTGCTATAGCACCAACAACTGGCCACCAAGGACAGCCTTTGCATATGGACATATGTAGGAAGCAGTTTATCAATTGCCATCACAATACACTACCAAGAACATCCCCACAGCTCCAAAATTCCGAAGCCACACTCAGAGAATTTCCGGTAACTTGGAACCACAAGCCAGCACTTAAAACCTCGACATAAATCCATATTGGTCAAGAACAAGAATTTTTAGAAGGCTGTAAGCGTGAAGCAGACATCAACAAAAATCAAGTGTTCCCTCCACATAATATTCAAATGCAAGCAATACATGAGGGTTGATTAGAGATTACAAAGCTAAATGGAAAGCAACAGTAAATGTAGCCAGAACTTAAAACATGCAAATAGAAGTTACCTTTTGATTTCCACATGATTCCTTAGCTGTCATTTTTCTCATCTGGTACTTGGGTCTAGATTCCAGCAACGGAATGCCTCTCAATCGTGCCTGTTCTTCATAAAGCCCTTCATTAAAGGCGTCACCAACAGCCTGTCATCACAAAACAACTTCAGTAATTTCAAAAGCAATCATCAACAAAAATAAAAGCTAAGAAAGTAATTCAAAGTATACCTTTGATATAAGAAGCACAAGCATGATTAGAGGTAAAAGTTTCAAGTTGTTTGTGATCTCAACCATAATAACGCATAAAGATACGGTCATCCTCATTGAACCGCCAAGAAACGAAGCCGCTCCCAACAAAGCATATCTAAATTTCACCAAAAGCAGAACACGTCAGAAATGAGAATAAAGCATCCAACACATGGAAAGTAAGATATTAAGAAAGCAAAACATGGAAAGTAAGTTTGATAAACAGGACAAAAGATGTTTCCACAAGGCATCATTGGTGGCATTTTCACATCATGGGCAATACTTCATTTTAACATTTGAGAACCATAACATTATTGAATATAAATATCAAGGTCAAAACTCAGAATGATGTCATTCAGTTGCAATATTTCATGGCCACGCATGAGTATGAAGTTCCAGACCAATGAAGTTGGTACTTGGATGACAATACACCATCACTATGGAAGCTATATCTAACACAATAATGCCTCATCCAAACTTTCAAAAATAGTCACAGCCCCTTAAGATAAAATAGAATTTCTGAACAGGGGAAAACCACTTCTGGATCATAGGAGGTAGTCACAATGAACAGGAAGGATTTTATGGTATACATTAATCTAGTCCTAAAGATCTAAAATTGGTGAAATAAATCTCATGGGGTAAAACATTCAAAATTATTAGAGCAAGATACCCACGTTCCCTCCTCAATATTGAGCTTTGAGTAGAAATTGACAACAAACATGCCAACAAGGCGCCCATACGTGGACCCTATCATTATCCCAGGAACGAACTGGCCAGCAGGAACTGCAGTACCAAATGTGATCACTGCCAACGCATAAAACATAACCTGCAAAATTTATAAAAAGGTTAACAAAGAAAGGTTTCAGGGAAAAAGTCATTTTAATGGGATAAGCATGAATGTAAACATAAAAGGAATCCATATTTTTCTATAACTAGGAAATGGGTACACTACCAGAAATGTTAATAGACTTTGGGCACTGTACTCGTGAATGGTTTTTGCACTAAAAAGATTCCTTATGGCATCATCCTGGAACACAATTGAAAAAAAAAGAAAAGAGTAAACCATAGAAACGTTAAGGAATCATCAACGACTAGAAAGTGAACAAAGAGTACAGGCTTTTGGGGTTCTAAATAAACCTGAGTGTTAAAGAAAATTGTCGCAAGATCATTATACTCCTTGTCCTTTCCACAATAAAACTGCATATGACAAGCTAGGTTAGAATTTGAGA
Organism: Erythroxylum guanchezii; assembly: GCA_025629825.1. Classification (NCBI taxonomy): domain Eukaryota; kingdom Viridiplantae; phylum Streptophyta; class Magnoliopsida; order Malpighiales; family Erythroxylaceae; genus Erythroxylum; species Erythroxylum guanchezii. The sequence goes on from JAOTAX010000198.1 coordinate 48,977,994, forward strand.
AAGCAAACATCAATATTCCCAGTAAACATCGTATCTATCCATACCAACACCTACCACACTGAAATACACTACTATGGCAGCATCTCACAAGAAAGTTAAGAAAGTCATAATGGACGATTGTTCAAAAAATAAAGACAGTAACATTGTGAACAAAAATAATAGAGAGAATAAGGCATAAACATCATAAAGATATAACACATTAGTTAATTTCTCAAAATTAAAATTAATGACCAAATTTGGGTTCAAAGTCAAAATTATAATTTCTTTAAGAGTCATGAGTACAGGCAAAAAAACAATTGAAGTACAAAATTTACAAATGAAATATGCATGTTACAAAAGAAAACAGAAATTCCCACAGAAAGAAAATGTCTGAGGTATATTAATAGGTAGAAACAGATTTCCAATGAAAAGCTTACATTTACATAATTTCCATACATTCCCGGAGGTCGTGGGCATTCAATACCAGCATTGGGATCTGCTTCAGGGCATTGACTGCATGTTCTTAGTAGTGGCAACCCAAAAGATATAAGTGACGTTATTACAGAGATGAGGCATGCTTCAATAATCTGCAGGACAATCATTTCTCCAGTTGAGGGTAGAAAGAGAAGGCAATACTAAACAAGAGATAACAGGACAGAATGCAAGAAGAAATTTGAAAATACAAGAAACTCGTCAATAAATGAAAAAATTTTGATGTTTCACCTTCACCCGATTCCCTTTTTTGTGTAAATAATTCCGACGCCAATAAGTTATATAAAGTGTGAGCTGGTTAAACAAGGCACCTGCAAAATCAAGAGAAAGAAAAGGAATTAAATGAACAAAAGAGTTCCACGCATACAGAGGCAAGTTTAAACACAAGGCATAAGTTAACTACCCAATAGACCACCGATAACTCCTATAACAGCCATGGGAAGTAACTCCCTAAAAGAGTAGTCTTCTTGAGCACTGTCCATAAAAAATTCTATAAATAAGTATGCAATATTCACAACAATACAGGCTATAAGCTAATATAATAATATTGAAGATGAGATATTAACCCTGATATGTCCCATATTATGAAACCGCCAGAGCCAAAATGACCGCAACTCCCACTCTTACACCATCCCATTGCAGTTCGCACCACAACGGCAACTATTGCAGAGGTGAAAAAGACTCGCCACATAAGTTGACTCCTCCACCTTGAACGGTACAGAACAGAAAAGTTTAACAAGCAATAATCCAAACATTTCAAGAATCCAAAAATGCAAATTCATAAAATGATTGTGCTCCTTTTATATATAGATGAAAAAGCATTTCAAGGAAAGTTTTCCTTGCAGTTGTTGCACCTCATAACATACAAGATAACAACAACAACAACACCACCCAGTAAATTAATGAAAAGGTATCTTTTTTGCTTAACTCTCAAGTCAAGGTAGTTAACCAAATGATCTTACAAAAACTTTCTTACCAAGATGTAACCTCTTCCAATGCGAACAATACGCCACCAACCGGAGCTCTAAAAGCAGCAGCCACTCCAGCTGCACAGCCGCAGGTCACCTTTTTCAAACATCAAGCAAAGGCAAATTATTCAAGAAATATGTATTGCTAAAGAGTCTGAAAGATCATCATAGACTGTCTCAATACAAGATTCAGTAGATATAAATATGGTATTAAAGTTATCATGCATTCCCGAACACACCAAAAACTCAGCAGTTACACCAGCACTCAAGCACTAATATGAGTTGCTTCTAATACTTATTTAAATAGCCAGAACAATGAGCAAGATATTAAATTTCCCCATAACCACCTGCAATCCAAACCCAGGCATGACCAGAGATGCATTCACACTTGATTTTGCAGGTGCTTAAGATACCATGAAAAATACTTGTCTCAACGTATAAAACATAAAAAAGCAAAATATGCAGGCACCAAATATCACTTTCATTGAGGTCATATAATTATTTAGTTGCAGCTTCCTAGATAGACATAGTAAGCAGATCAATTTATCTTCCTGAGCCTATACTACTCAGCAAAAGTGATGTAATGGGCAAAACTAAAATATATATGAGATCCTAACGGAAACCATATTTAAGTAAACGTAATTCATAAGGCATGGACTGCTCACAAGATCACGTCGATCTCGATCACTTTTAAATAACTGAGGCCACCTGGAATTTAGATGGTATTTGGTAGAGCCACCCTGCAGTAAAATAAAAGCTAATTGTTGACTCAAACACTATAAAGATTCTGAATGTTCAGATCTTATATTAAATAACACGGAAATCCACATAATGAGCTCTTACTTGTCCAAGAAGGGAAGCAATACAAGCACCAGTATGAACTAGAGGACCTTCTTTGCCTAATGCTAGACCACCTCCCACAGAACCAATGCTTCCAAGTATCTGTGAAATTAAATATAAGCTACACATTCAGAAAAGAATGCATGGAGAAATCCCAACAAATTAAAATCTTAAAGCACAAGGTGCCAACAATACCTTTCCAATTAAGGTTCTAAAAAGTAGAATACCATGAATGTCAACTCCTGCACGTATCAATCATAATTAGGTTAAATTTGACAGGCACAAAACAGCCCACCAACCAAACAAAAACCATTTCACATACATCCAGCTTACCGTTTAAGTAACCTTTAATTTCAGGAATGCCAGATCCTGCTGCTGCAGGGGCAAATTGCGTGATGATATATACAGATGAAAAGACTAAAACCAAGTTAATGAGTACGTATAGTATAAATCCTGCAAAATATGACTTCTGTATAATTTTGAACGTCAGCTCAAACTTCCAGCCGGCAAAGTTCTCCACGGACAGGTTAATTAAAACTGCAGCTAACCCAGTACCTGAGAAACAATCAAAAAACAAAATTTAAACACTTCAAAAAAAAGATTCAATCTTTAGACCTAACAATTAAAAGCTAAAAACCCTTCATTAATGGCAATAGACATAACATAATTGGCTTTTAAAAGCTTACCAATCCCAATAAGCAAAGCAAAGAACCATTTAACTGCGACGTAATATCCAACATATAGCTTCCCTCTTTGCGCCTATGGATCACCCGAAAAACCACTAAACAACTTCCATTTACGAGTCAAAAATACAAAAGGTACTAAAACTCGAAAAAGAAAAATAAAAACCTGCTCTTCCCGGTAGGCATGATTTTCTATTACTTCATAATCAAGGCTATCAACGGCGTTGCCGTTACTTGTGCTCAAGAGCCCAACTCCGTCAAGCTCGCTGTCCTCCGAATTCGGAATCCGAGACCACACCAACTTCGCCGTCTCGATTCCATTTTGTATATGATCCGAAAACATTATCGATCGATCCTCCCTCCCCACTTGTAATCGAGACTCTAAACCCAAAACCCAATCAGCGAAGAAATCGCGAATTGGAAGAGAATTTAACGCCGGACAAGCAATCGAGAATCGACAGGATAGCGACCGATCAGACAAATTTCATAGATCACAATCCAAACTAAAATACTAATTCTCGCTTTTCTCTACGCTTCCTTCCTCTCAAGTCAGTCTTTTTTTTAATCTCCTGCACCAAAGCTGTAACCCGGAACTTTGCACTCTCAGTTATTTGCGTAGCGATTACCTCATAAAGTCGAAGTCTACAACCAAAACCGCTAACGATGCACGCAACATAGAGGCGAGCGCAGGTTATGATTGCTCATGGTCAAACAAGGTTTGTTGCAAAGGGAACACGTGTCCAACTTAGACAGCTATCTTTCAACTTCAGCTTACTTGGCTTAAATAAATGTTTAGAGCGTATTAATTAAACTAAGCTTGTTTATAATTTAATTAAATTAGAGCCACGAGAAGTGGAGAATCGGGGAAGCCTCCACTCTCACCAATCTACAAGACAAATGCTATAAATTATACATAATGTAGAGCAACAAGTTTATTGGACCGTACATATATAATATTGTAAATAGTAAAAAGATTAATGGCCTTTTTTTGGATGATAATAAATTTAAATACTAAACGTCATTGAAAAATGATAGTTGGGATATGTATAATAATTTTTATGTATAACTAAAGACATTAGACTTTTATATTATAAAAAAATTCAACTTATTCCAAGCAAAAGGCTCCCGTTTTGTGTGGACAAGATCCTCTGTGTTCATAATTTTGTGTCAACCTTATTCCAGATCCTATCCACACATTTTTCTGGATCTTACATATTTGTGTGGATGGGATTGTCTGGAACAAAGTTGACACATAATTATAGGCACAAACGATTTGATTTCCGTTTTGCAAGAATCTAAAGAAGATCGTAATGTATGTAACATTTCTTTTGTATTCTTACAAAAGACTATTTTCATGACTTAAATATGTGTATTTTTATTAAAAAAATACTGTTTTATGACTTAAATATATGATTTTATGTTCACAAAGAACAACTATGCTCACTTTTATATGATACACATAATTTATAGAAACATACATAAACTAATGAGAAATAATGATCTAGCTTGTTAATGTTGATTATAAGAAATAATGATCTGCTTCTTTGCAATGTTGCTCGGGCCGTGTGGGATCATTGGGGTAAGGGTGGTGATTTGCTTGCATTGCCCTTCGATGAGTGCTTCACTCAACTTGTTGCTGTTCGTGATAAAGTTGTTGTCGAAGAATTTTGTATGGTTGCTTGGAAAATTTGGTGGATGCATAATCAAATGCTTTTACAGCAACATTTCTTACATTGTGGATTTTATCCTTTCACACGCTGTTGATTTTCTGCAGGAATGGCAAGCTACTAATGTGCTCCCTCCTACTATTCCACCGATTGCAGCTATTGAGGAAGATGTTCGTACCACAGTAAATTCTTGGCGTTGTTTCATTGATGCGCCATCTTTGCCGAGCATCGACAGACCGGTTGTGCCGTTGTTCTTTGTGATACACATGGTCGTTTTTTCCAAGCTTTCTCTTCCGTCCGCGCAGGTATTCTACTCCCGTGCCAGGCCGAGGCTATTGCCTTACGCAATGCTTTGAAGTGGCTTGTTGATAATCATCCAGGCAACGATACGATTTTTACCGATGCTCAGTCACTATTTCTTGCTATTCGAAGAAATGATATGGAGGACCAATATGAAGTTGGTTTACTTGTTGATGAATGCAAATTTTTGTTAACTTCTCGTCCCGACATTAGCGTTTATTGGATTCGTAGAACACTTAATCAAGCTGCACACCGTTTTTGCAAGGACTTCTTTATCTTTTAGTTCTTTTATGACTTGGAACATTATTCCGGATTGTATTCGTTTTCTATTTGATTAATTGGATAAGTATTTTACCCCTTAAAAAAATAGTTATATGTATTAAATAAAATTTTGTGTGTAAAAAGTGAAATCATTGGTGGGGCTATAAGTTAAGTAATTTAGATTAATTTTGAAATACATTATTTGCATAAATATTTTTATTAATTTATATATGTTCGTATTTTTCATTATTTTTTATTTTTATAAGAAATTATAAAAATGTGAAAAGTTATATAGAAATTTTTAATTCTAAAATTATAGTGCCTTTTTACCTTATTTTTTAATCATGTTCATCTGTAAAAATTATGAATCTTTCAATTTTTTGGTTTGGTTTTGAACTTTCTAATTTAATTTACGTTAATAACTTATATTGTAATTTACGTTAATAACTTATATTGTAAAAAATCTATCAGTTTATTAATTAATAGGTCAATTTTTATAAATTATTAATTTCTTATAAACTAAAATAAATAAATTAGAATTTTTAATTTTTTTAAATTAAATCTCGAATCTTAAATTTCTTTTCTTGTAAATTTAACTTCCTAAGTTTGCTGGTGGCACCTAACTACTCTTTCGACTCGGCGACTAGCTAGTCAAGTGGCTAAGTAGCTAAGTGGAGTGTCATCTCCCATTCAACAACTCTAGCTTTGTCCACTAAATACAGTACGCCCACATCGAGCTTATATTTTGACACGTATTAGCGTCTCATGCTATATTTTAAAAATTATATATATAATTAAATTAATGAGTTAAAAAATTAGAAAAAGTTAAATAAATTTAAATTATGATTGAAAGAGATCGAACATTTTAAATTTTATTTGATTATTTTAATTTATAAAAATTAATTAATTTTTAATGATCAAATTAAATTAAGCCAAAAAATTAAAAAACAAAAAAAAACTATTAAATATGTTAAACATATTGTTTTTTTAATTACAGATATTAACTCATTAAGGAGCTCAATTAATTTCTTGGTTTGATTAGATTAGGTTTAAATTAATTAAATTTCAGGTTAAATTTATTTTTAAAAGCATCGAATCAAATTTAACTTTAAAATAGATTAGAACATTTCTAGTTTTTAAGTTTTAACTTGATTTGTGAAACATTTGTCCTATAAACTATTTTTTAAAATTGAGGAACCCGCAGTCGTTATTTTTTGGATGCGTATTGGGTAAATCTTTGGATTGGCGCAATAACCTGTAAATCATGTCAACCGAGTACTTCGTACTAGATAAATCTTGTATGACAAGCTCAACCGAGAAAGCGTAAGTAAAGAATTTATTTTTTACATTTTACCTTTAAATGACAAATTTATGAGAGCAAAGGTATAAACCAATTTTTTAAATATCGGACCGGTGTCTGAATCGGAGAAGTAACTGATTCAAAGGTCAATGGTTTAACCGGAATTCAACCGTGATTGAACCGATGACCAATAAATATAAAAATTTTTATTTTATATGTTATATATATAAGAGAATTTTTAAATATACTATTTAATTATTTATCTAATTGTAAACTTAACTTAAACTTTCAAACTTCAAAGCATACAAGTTTTTTTTTTAGTTCACCAATACAACACAAAATAAGATAACAAAGCTCACTAGTCATATTTCATCAAAAAGATTTTAAAAAAATTACTAATCATAATATTCATTCAAGTTGAAATCATCAAAATCAAGATATTTTAAATAGATCGGTCGATTCTTTTTTTCACCGGTTTAACAAGTTTTTACCGGTCCGATCGCAAAATAAATGGGTCAATCACTCACAAAAATAAAAACTAAATCGGACCGTTTCATGCTCCGAATCACCAATTTTCCAGTCCAAATATACCGGTTCGATCCGATTTTAAAAACATTGGTATAATCTATAAATCCTATTATTTTATAGATTATTCTTATTCCTAAACTTAAAACGTGCAACTTTTTATCAAGCACGTGGAAAATGGGTTTTGACTTGGTACTAAAGAAAGATTTGTCCAAGCGTGCAAGTAACGCGGAGGAGACCAAATCCGTACCTTAGACTTGTCTAAGATATGTATGGATTTTCAATTTGTTTCTTACCTGGTAGATATTTTAAAAGTTTAAGAATCACGTAAATGTAACATAAATAATTTTTTATAATCAGTATTTTTTGAATGTATATTAATTAAATATGTAAATTTACATTTTTTAATAAATTGTTTAATCTCGTAAATCACTTTTTTTCCTAAATTACTTGATTTTATAAATCATTTGATAATTACTCAAAATTGGTTAATGATAAACTCCATTAGTTGTATTAATAAATCTATTTTTTAAGAAATTAAAAAATTCTCAATTTATGATTAAAATTCCTAATTTCTAAAAATTCAAGACTATCTAAAGAGTTCAATTACCAACTAGTCCATTAATTAGGATTAACTTAACAAATATACTAAATAACTTTATTTTAGTAAAGGCAATCAAATTATACTGAGATTCAACCTAAAATTTAGTTAAATCAAAATTAACTCATGGGCGGGTCATTTTTACCAAACATGATAATATCATATCCATCCTGATTAGTTCTCTCAAACCAAACTTTCAAGCCATTTTTATTTAGAATCAGGATAAATAGAACAACCACAACAAGAGTTATCTACCAGGAAAATAAAAACAAAAACAAAAAAAAAAAGATGTGAAACTTATTACAAACACTAAAGAATATGGCAAAATGACCAAATTAAGGAATGAAATATGTGTCATTTCTCAACAAGTGCCAGAAGAGTTGTTGTCAAACTGTGAAATTCTTGGTCTTCACTCTTTCTCATCATCTTCTCAAATGGACAATTCCCCCTTGGTAGAACTAGAAGGATCAGACATGGCAATCTCTGAGTACATATTTGATATTGCTTCCTTAAAGTATGCTTTTGCTTGAGCTCTTTTAACCTGAAAGCAGAAAGATGAACATCTTTATTAAGATATCAAGCTAGCTTTTACCTGTTAAAAAGGATTCTGAGACCAATCACTTGCCTTGAATGTTGGGGTCAGAAGACCATTTTCCACTGTGAATGCTTCTAGCACCAAGGTTACAGCTTTTGCACACTCAAAACCTCGTAACTACAGAAGAACACATTATCAATGTATATGTGTTGAAGTTGGAATATGTAAAGACACAACGACAGGTAATTACCTGAGCTTCTTTCCCAACAGCATCCATGTCTGCGAGGACAGCAGCCCTTGCTGTTGGATCTTTGCACAGTTGGTCCAGACTTTCGTACTGTACTAAAATATTATTATTAGGTGCATATTTGAGGAGTTTCTAACTTGAAATACACAAAGTTTTAATTGTGATAATTGCAGATGACGTGAGCACAATTGCAAGACCACAATTTAAAACCATAGATGAATATATTCTATATTAGACGATGAAACAGCAATAAACCAAAATGCAGAACCGATCAGTTTCTCACTAAGTGCAGAGAAGCCTATGAAAGCTATCCTGAGTAGCAGAAATTACTAAATGAGATTCCACCTTGATTCCTTTAGATAAGGCCCATCCTTTCAACACATAATGGTCCACAGCAACAATAGCTACCAAAGAAGAGTTCAGGCTATCCCCTATAACACAGGATCAAAGAGATGAGCAGGAAGGAGGCTAAGAGAGATGGAAGGCACATCAAAAGACTTTATCTGCCTACCATACACAAAAGACTGAGTGACAAATGGAGATTTCAGATACACATTCTCAATTTTCTCTGGGGCAATGTACTCTCCCTGAGCCAACTTAAAAATATTCTTCTTTCTGCACCAAGAAGGAAGATTATTAGAATGGTGAAGGAACTTCATTATACAGTAACCATCAGGAAGTATAAGTTATTGTTCATCACCGGAAAAAGAATTATTATAAGTTCACCTATCAATAATCTTTAGACGACCTCCAGGTAACCATGATCCTATATCACCTGTATGAAGCCATCCGTCTTCATCCATGACCTCTCTCCTGCATCATTTTATTCACTCAGCACAGAAATTAAGTCAATAGCACAAAAAGGAGTACGAAGAAAGGTAAGTACGTCTGCACTTCATCTTTGTAATATCCTTGGAAAACAATGGGGCCCCTAACGCAAATTTCACCGCGTGGGTAGGGAAAATCTTCAGATGTGTAGTTCATCTCCGGGACATCTAAGAGCTTTATTTCTGAGGAAAGAAAATTATAGTTTCTCAAAATCACAAGAACAAAGAATTTTCAGAAAGAACAACTTAGGCTATATCAAACGCACCACAAGCTGGATTGGGAGAACCAACATGGCCACTTAGGTTGTCAGTCTCATCCATTGCACTTATGGCACAAGAACTCTCAGTCATTCCATATCCTTCTACTACAACCGCACCAAAGCAGCTGCATCAATGCAGTCATCAGTGGACGTGGAGATACTAAAAACTGCAGTTTCACAAGTTCTTGATATGCCAAAAGTAGCTTACATCTTCAAAAACTCTAGGACATCAGGAGACAGTGGTGCAGCACCTGACAACATGTAACGAATTCGTCCTCCAAGTCTACCTTTTATTTTATTGAACACCAATCTTTCCCACAATGGAGATGGCTTCCTTCCTGCAGCAAGAATAAAGAACAATAAACTTGAAGTAATTGTCACATAAATGGCCCAAAACCTTTGGGTGAACTCATAACAGACATATCTGCTTAAGTTAGTGGTACAAGATCTATGCTTCAAAACTTCTCAACTTAAGATAAGGGGCCATAGTTCTAAGTCTAATTCAAACTGCATCTAGATATGTGAGGTCCAAAAGTGGAGAAATCTTTCATTTTCGAATAATGCAGCCATGGGATTCCCAGACAAATAGCAATAGAAGTAGATAAAAACAAGACTCTGAGCACTTGTTATGCAACTTCATTATCCAAGGTTGATACAATTACTAAATGGGCATTACTCTTTTTTATAATGTCAGCATTGAGTTACAATTCACAATGATCCACCATCATGCACAATTAGGTTGCAGTTGAGTTCATAGCCAAATTATATAGGAAACGTGTAACTATTGCAGTATCTGGAGACAATAGACATATGAAATGAAGTATGGTATTACTTTGTGAACTTCCAATTACCATTTAGAAATTAGAACTCAATTAGATCTCCTAATAAACATTACTTAAAGCTCATATTGCAAGTATAGTGCAGAATGAAAATAATTTTTGCAATCTAGGTGCTGAAAGTCTTTAAACTTAGAGAAACTTCCATGCTATAATGGAGGCACATCAATAATAGCCCTACCAGTTAATAATGCATGCTTCTTAGCCTTGTATGCAGCATTAAATATCTTCTCCCTTATTGCACCAGATGACTTCACAGCATTATTGATACTGCAAAGCAAGAAAGGTGGCTCAGTTACCGTCTACAAAGTGTTGCAACTAATTATATTAATTGAGCAACAATGGACAATAATTTCACCCAGTATAGAGCCTATTGAACACCCGAGGAACACCACAGAATATGGTTGGTCTTAGAACAGCTATGTCATCCAACAATTTCATAACATCCTGCACGCAAAAGCCACAGTATACTGCATACAGCTCTGATTGATAGCTCTCAAAACTTTAAAATATCATGTATTCAACAGATATGGCAAGATGTAGGACCACTTTGTTCTCCTAGTTCAAATACAACATCAGAGATCGCGCTGGATACCCTAACAGTTTGTAGAATTCAGTATATAGAAGGTAACTTGGTCTGGTAGAATATACTGAATAGGTAAGACGTTTTAGAATACACGCTTAGCTTCCAGGGTTTAAGACTCCTGCATATTCTTCTTATTGCTACATACAGAATTCATGAGATAATTAGCAAAGTAGCATCTATTAAACATCACAGTAATCAGGTCATCTCAATCTGTATCAAACGGCAACAATCACCAATCACAACTTCATGATATGAAAATGTTCTAGCTTACCCCCTGATAAAATCCAAAAGCAACTCCAAAGTATACAAGTGCAACCTGATTTGCCCGTTCAAATATGTGTGCCAGAGGCAGATATGAGAAGTAACTGCCAAAAAAAATCCCAGTGTAGGAGTGCAATCAACATGAAGAGATTGAAATCCAGTTAACCAAAGCACAATGTAACAACGTTAAATCTAGTAATACTCACACATCTGAAGCGTTGAGATTCACAGCAAGAAGGGCACCAGCAACATTTGAAATCAAGTTTCCATGGGTCAATACAACTCCCTAGGCAGAATTCAAAAAGTTTGTTTTATGGCTACTAACTGTCAATATCTTCTGAAATAACTCTGAACTTCAAAATAAATATATTCCAAAGAAGAGGCAAGGATATACTTTTGGTTTCCCTGTTGTGCCACTTGTGTAGCAGATAGTAGCAGTATCTTCAGGCTTTGGTGGGCAGAAAGGCTGAAGACTACTGCTGCCCTAAGAAGGAGCCATTCACATAAGGAAACAGATTTGCATGAAAAAATTGAACATAAAGTTATATTCTCAATATCAGAAGAAGGAAGATGTAGGAAGTTGACAGAAAAGAAAAACTATACTGCAATCCTTCTTCCAATCATATAAAAGATGTGTTTTTTCTAATGGGTTGAAAAGATATGAGAAAGATGACATCAACTCAGATCCTTATATAATGTCCACAGCATAAAAGTATTGATGTGGGAAGTTTAGCTCTCTCTAAAACGTTTTAGAATTCAAACTTCCACAAGCTCATGAGAACTAGGAATTTCTGCTCCACAAGCTCATGAGAACTTGGAATTTCTGCTATCTGCCAAGAGTGGCCTTACTATGCCGGTCCATCTTTCCCAGAATTTCCATACTCTTTCACCACTCAAAGGCACTGGCCTTAACTTTAAGCTCCACGATTTTACCTGAACTGCAATCCCATCAAGGATTCTATTTAACAAATCCCCGCAAGTAAAAGTTCATCCTCCAGGCATGCTCAAACTCTGGAAAAGCAACATTTTGTGAAATTTATTCTATAAATATTTAACTGTTGGCTTCAAAGAAATACCCCAAATTTTCTAAAAAGTGGAAAAAAATTGGAGAAAATGACAAGATAACTACAATGTCTGGTTCACACTACAGGATTAAAGTTACATGACATTGTCAATTTCCAATGACAAATCTAACTACAGTAACACGAGTTTATGAATTGCTGAGGGCAATGCGACAAAATCATAGCAGCTATTACCTGACTATGTAATTTTGAATATGTGGTAATCTGAACTCCAGTTGATGAAGGATGAGACACCAATTGATCGTCCACCCCTCCAACAACCTAATTAATATGGTTCGCAAATTAAGATATATATGACCAAATAGTATGTTTCATTTTTGGTTTGATTTCCCTAGAAGTAACAATCAAACCAGTTTGGCGTCATTCAATACAAGATTATGTGGGTTTCATACCACAATAAGGCGCACAGATGCAATTTCAGACAAAATAATCAGCAACTGCAAATGCCAAAATGAAAACAGTTAGTGATTTTGAAACAAATTCAGAATGTAAAAGCACGAACTGGAAGAATAGTAGTTAGTGATTTTAAAACAAATTCAGAATATAAAAGGATGAACTGGAAGAATAGTACATGTCAGAAACACTTGAAAGGTTGATCTTTTGGTATAAAATAAACATAAAAGGTGCAGCATACTGCATAAAATAAAAAGGGAATGCATAAAAAATTTTATATCTGAGTTACAATTTTTGAATTGAATCAGACATTTGCCTCGCAGGCTTCCATGTCTGAAACCTCAGAAAGAAAAAATAAGGTGGAAACATCACTTTAGGAACAAACGTCCAAATTCATTATGTAGGGAGCCTATTGTTGAACCAAGACTTTCAAACTTATAAATCTGGAACATGTGTGGACACCACATTATCAAAATTCTTTATCTGTTAAAAGTTTTCTCAGCTAGTAAATTAGAAACTACAAGCAAGAAATGATACAATCTATCAGTAACTTAGGCATAACATTCAGAAATAGTTGGTAAATCTTTATCCGACAGGCTGAATGAGAAGTATAACAATTTCAACTCACTGAATTCAAAGTTTGTGGCACACAAAATATAGCCTGAATTTCAGCATGATTTACAATGTATTTCACCGCATCTGGACCTGCAGAGAAAATAGTAATAGATTTTGACATATAAACAAAGGCAGGGATTCTAACAGATGCCTTGTTGATTGTTTACAAACCAAGGGTGTCATATAGGGGAACTGATATGTAAGAGTATGCAGAGCAAGCGTGATCAACGATGACCCACTCTCGTCTGTTGACAAAATATAAACCAACACAAGCTCCCTGTAATAAACAAGACAATCAAAAACAGATGTTATGGAGAACCAGACTGAAACAACACTAACAAGTTTAAATGAAGTTAACATTTGAGTATATATGTCCTTCCCCTAACTCACCTTCGTTATTCCATAAGACCTGAGGCCAGAACCAATTGCTATCCGTGCATTTCCTGCTTCTCCGTAAGTTATCCACTTGTAACTGTGATTAATGCTTGTATGCTCATAATTCAACCCCCAATAACGTATTCAGAGATTCACTTAGCTTAAAGGGAACTTACTCTCCAATCGTTCCATCATCTTGAGTTCGTGTGCCCAGATATTTGTAGTCTCGGAAAGTATCAACTGAACGCCTGTAACCATAGTTATGTTCAGCTTCTAAAGTTTGAAAAGAGCACTAAATGATAAACATATGGCAGAGATAGTTGGAGCAGAACTTCAGGAGACTAAATAAAATAAGCAGCGTTGTTCATTTCTTACACAAACATATCGTGCAATGTACCAATCTCAGGGTGATCCAGAATTCTACTCACTAGCTTCAAAGGAGAACGAGTAGACCTTCAACGAACAGAAAAAGGAACCAATTATTTTAAGAACAGCAGATCAAATTTACCAAAGGTGTAGGAGCAATACATTGAAAGGTCAACAATATGGGCAGATGCCTACCTATATACATTCCATTTTCCTGTCTCCAATTTCTCTGGAAGCACAGCGCTATATCCCTGCTCTGCAGGGGATGCAAGTCAGGACTAACTATCTAAATAAAGTATGACCCAAAGCAAGCATGCAATTAATGAAGCCTGCTCTGAGCGCCTAAGGATAGAACTTACGATTGTCTTACTTCTTATAATTTATGAATTTTGAAACAAAGTACTCACACGCACTCCATAACAACTAATTGTTTCAAGACACCAACTGAAAAAAAAGGAACTTTACATTTCCAACATAATCTTCTCAATCAACGTATTTTTCCCTTGATATCAGGATTTCTCTTCCCTTCTTTCCAGAAAAATGTTTCATGTTAAGTATCATCTTTCAACGGAACCTTACTATATTGTAATCCACAAAGTCATGATGTTTTCTCAAGTACCTCTAGGCGTCGATGGAGATTCCAATCAAAAGAAAGAGAGTTTGAGAGGAAAAGGGGCAGTAGAGCAGAATTTTAGATTAAAAAACACCTAACTTATTTAATCTGTTTGTTTTTAATCGAGAAAAACATATATATTCTTACTCAGCTAAGACTAGCCATTTTCTAGATGCAACAATAAGAAGTGTATATATCAGAAGTATGTAGGGGACCACCAGAGACAAACTCGCCGGCAGTGGGATTGCCACAAAGCATAGATGAAGAACTGCTGGCAGTAATGAAGTGACCCTTAATGGCTTCAATGCGACGTTGAGCCTGAGCTGCAACACTTGATTCCATCCTCAAATCTTAGTTGGTCACTTCTGTGGGGCAGTGATACAGTAACTCTGGAGCAATATGCCTTCTCTGTGAGTTTCCAAGGAACAAGTAGCAACAGGATTCTGTGGAAGCAGATGTCAGCATACCCCTAGATATCCAAAAGATAGAATATGTCCTTGAGATAATATAAGAGAATATGTCCTTGAGATAATATGTGTCAGTCTTATCAGGCCTAAGAAATCACACGTTTATCGCAGGAGATGCGCAGGGAAATCCTTTCTTTTGGCGTAACATATTAACGGTGATTTCATTTCCATATATGAGCATGATGAAACTGTGAATGGTCTTGCCTGCATTTATCACTTTATCGTGTTGCCCTGGAAAGCTTTCGTGACATAAGGTGAAAGTAGGCTTTGTCACAACACCTTATGATCATGCTATTGTTTGAACAAATCAAAACTGAAACAATTCGAAGTTCCAGTTCGTTTTGCAAAGCAATTTTTGGATACTTTGTAACAAAGCAGTTTTACGTTCTAGCTTTAAAATAATCTCCCAAGAGTTTGGAGTTCCCAAATGAACAATAGTCTTTACAAATTAGCTTTGTCTCTTAAAGCTATCAGATTCCTCACTGTTTCTGGTTCTGCACATCATGGAATGATAATAAAGCAATGCATCTCGTCCCTTTCCCCGTTCTTCATAAATAGAAAAAGAGATCAAAAAGAAAGGAATACACCTAGCATGACCAAAGCAAGTTCGTATCAAGAAAAAAATCCTTTCCATTCCTTAGTTTTGACAACTTTCACTGTGCATAGGACCAGAGATAAGGAGGAGAAGTTACATCATCCAACAATGCACCATTCATAATTGCTTTCCATTTTCTTGCTTTCACGTAACCCCATCTCGTGAAAACAGACAACTAAACGTCCATAAAAATGAAACGCAATGTTTTTTCTCTAAGAAAACACATCAAACCATTTTCAAACTACGGCAGATAACGTAAAGCCAGCATCAGTAGTACAGAAAACTTACCAAATTCCTGAACACCACCAAAGCAGAGGCTATCACTTCATGACCACATAACATGAACATCCACCGACTATCTTCCTTCTAGGGGTATATAAAAAACCACAAAATCGGCGAAAAATAAAGACGACGAAAAGCACAAACCTTGAATGGTAACTATGAGAAATAACAAAACAAGCATAAAAACTTGATCTTTCTACTAAATGCTAATCGCTAACTTACTAAAGTTTCTGTTTTTATGGTACCGTAAGTCCGTAACATCATAAAAATTTTATAAGAGTCACTTATAGATTAAAAATGTAGTGATCTTCTTAAAGTTTATATTATTAGAAAAGGTAAAATTATATTTCAAAATAATAATTTTAATCATAAATATAAAAATGTTAATTTATTATAAACACTAAAAAATTAATTCTTATTAACTTTTATGGTGCGAAACAATATATAATTTGGTTGCACTAAATAAATAAAAATGAACCATTTACTTATTAGTAATAAAAAGTACTTTAAGATATTAAAATTATATTCAATATTCAAATTTAATTTACCAAATTGTATATGATAATTATTGCATTACACGTGAGTTTATCGAAAACAGTCTTTCTATAAGATATTCTTGGAAGAGATCAATTCCTCTGTTTTCGTTTTCGTGTGTCACCCTATACTAGAGACCATCTATTAATTCATTAAAAACAACTTTAAGATATTAAGATTATAGTCAATATTCAAATTTAATTTACATAATTGTATATGATAATCATTACATTACATGTGAGTCTATCGAAAATAACGTTTCTATAAGGTATTGTTAGAAGAGATCAATTCTTCTATTTCTGTTTCCGTGTGTCATCCTGTGCCCGAGACCATCTATCCATCCATCCATCCATTTAATGGATGAATGGTCTCGGACACAGGATGACAGACGAAAATAGAAATAGCCACCCTCTGGCCCTATTGGAACTTCTCATATCCTACATGTTAGTGAGATTCTCACTTAATATTGTTTTAATGAATGGATGGATAGTCTCAAGTATAGAGTGAGACACAGAAATAGGAACAATCACTCTCTATCCCCTGTTGGAACTTCTCATTTCTTGCATTTTAGTGAGATCCTCTCTTAATATTTTTATTGTTGTTGTTATTTGTACATATTAATTGATTCTTGATTGTATTTGAAATAAATTAAAGCATCAAATATTGTTATTATTATTTATACTTTTATTAACATTATAATATTAAGAAAATTTACTTTTATTGTGGCATAAGCTTAAAAAATAAAATTTTACTTTTTTAATACTTTTTTTTTACAAGGGAAAAGAGAACACTAATAGGCTAACACCAGTGTTGTTAAACCCGGACCGAACCGGCCGGTCCGACCGGTCCGACTAGTAATCGGTCGGTGGTCCAGTCCGATTTATCCTTTAAAACTGGTTATGAATTGACCCAGTCTGAACCGGTCAATTGACCGGTCCGATAAATTTTTTTTAATTTTTTTGAATTTTTTAATTTTTTTAATATTATATATAATTAAATATAATTATTATATAATTATTACGTCACACCGATTTGACCAGTAGTTGAACCGGTCGAACCGGTGACCAGTAAGGCCACCGGTTCAATGACCGATCCGGGTTTCAGTATAGTGGCTAACACAAATGAGTAATGTCGAGGGCGCCTAAATGCAGGCCGCGAGGGTGGCGCACCCCAGACGAATCCTGTAATAAGGCTTCGCGAAGACTCAACGGCGGATCCCGCAAGTACTGTAGACCTGGGCGTAATGCAACAGCTAATGAAGCCAGAAGGTCAGCACATTGGTTACCCTCTCGATGGATATGCTGGAACTGGACTGCTCACGGGTGGCAAAGCAACCGTCGGATACCTGTCAACAAAATAGAATTGTTAGTCATGTCTCCATGGGAAGGGGAGAGGATATTGATTACCTCCTGCGAGTCCACTTCAACAACCACTTGGCGATAACCGCTATCCCACATCAAAGTGAGCCCTGAATGGACCCCCCATAATTCGGCCTCCAAGGCCACACCCCTACCAAGATGCTGTAGAAAGCCTCCACACCAGTGGCCGAGGCTATTTCGCAAAAGTCCTCCAGCTGCAGACTGGTGGGAACTAGGGCTGGCCGTGTCGTCCGTATGAAGCTTGATCCATCCCACACGGAGTTTAGACCAGTCGACAAGGGTACTCAGGGGTATACTCTACGCCGAAAAAACTCGGTTAGCCATCGAATGAGCCCGGAGAATCCAAACACTAAGGTCCATGACAAGGCGAACGCCGTCTAGCGACCAAGTAAAGTCACTGTCAAAGATGCTCGCATTCCGCCACTTCTAAAAAAACTAGCAGGCAACGCCAAAGAGGAGAACCCAGTCAATTTGATTGAAATGGGTGTGCTGACCGAGGTTATTCCCAACCCCACATCTCCTCGTTAAGATGAAATAGCTACTTAAGTATGACATGATAAGGTTTGGTAAACTTATCTAAAACCCTTTCTTTC
>JAOTAX010000198.1:48996555-49009981 GCA_025629825.1 Erythroxylum guanchezii
TCTCCTCGTTAAGATGAAATAGCTACTTAAGTATGACATGATAAGGTTTGGTAAACTTATCTAAAACCCTTTCTTTCAAGATAAGGTCCGATACTAATAATTAAAACTTTAAATAATTTAATAATTAGAGACTGTAAAGTGAATAGCCAAAATATAGGACCAGTGTTATATCTTTCATTTTGCACTCAATTAACGGTTAATTTTTTTAGTTCAATGTTAATTTTTTAGTTCGATTTAGTTTAATAATTTTTATTATTAAAAATTGTTCAATTTATTAATTAATCGGTCAGTTTTTATAAATTAATCAGTTATATAAGTTTAAATAAACCTATTAGTTTTTATTTAGTAATCTCGATAATTTTCTTTTAATATTTTTCAAATTCTTTTATTTTATTCAATTTTTAATAAATTTTACGACGGCATAATATCGATTGAATTTTTTAAACTTTAATCCTCGTTTATTGCTTAATCCAAGCATATATGACGATCTCACTACCTTAATCTAGCATATATATAGTTAAATTCATCTTTTTTCGCTTCATCTCCAAATCCAATCATAGTTATTATAATTAAATAAATTGTGACTTACTACTTTGAGCTTGAATATTTTATCTCTATATATTTTTACTAATATATTTTCTGGTTATTATTTAACTAATGCAATAAGTAGTAATTAAATTTTACTCATTAAGTTTCTTTTTTTAACGAAAGAACTCGCAGCGTCTACTCTTTAGATACACACTGAATAAACTTTTAAATTGATACAATAACCTGTAAATTACGTTAATCGAATACTCTATACTAAACAATCCCTATACAACAAGCTCGATCAAGAGAACGTAAGTAAAAAGAATCGAACACAAGACCTTTTAACCCCATACTCCTTTATTCCATCAACTCAACCACCCACTAGGAGGCTTTAGTTGTTCAGTGAAGTAACTTATGATTTTATTAATTATTGATTTAGGATTTATTACTTTTCATCGTCCAAGGTTCATTAAATATTACGTTTTAAATGATGATTTCCTTTAGGATTACAAATTTTTAATGCCTAAAATTAATGAGAAGAAACTTGTATAGACCTCCTTAACTTTACATTTACAAATTCTAATAAATGATAATTATATATAACGACAAAACACAAAAGCAACAAATCAATAAAAATCTACGAACACGTAAAATCTGGATAGATTCTGTAATACGCACTTAACTAGTAGAGAAAGGATAATTAATTATAAATTAACTGAAAATTTATTAGATAACCTGGTTAATTTATACAAATACTCAAAAATAATATTACCAACAATATAAAAACGAAACTACTACAAGTGAAAACATATCGTTTGTCAATTGACATAATCTACAAATGTATGACTAGTATAGTATATAGATGATTGCATAGGAACCAATCAATTTTCCCTTTAAAATTCATTTACACAAATCAATATAAATCAATGACCTCTTATTTATGATTTTCATTTTCACCTTGGTTTCCAAAAAAGAAAAAAAAAGAACTTTAACTTTCAGTGTACATTAAAGGCAGTGGCAAGAGCATTTGCAGACAAATCAGTTCATACCCAGATGCTACGACAAAAAATGATGGTGACGATGCAGATTGCAGATGGAAATGTTAGACACGGTCATGCCTAAAGCTAAAAAAGGTTCAATACAGCCTTACTCTTACCACTTGCACCTGGGAAAAAGGTTGTTACCCATGAAGTTAAACTTTTTGAAACTTAGCCTAAGCCCCAACCCAAATGGGGTTCAGTTTATTAACTCGAGTCAGGCGGAGTTCAATTATTAACTTCAAATCAAGCTGACCCGGTTTGAACTCTGAATTTTGTTTATACCTTGTCAGAGTTGTGGGTGCCACTACAACTTACGTGATGGCAATTTTCGTCCCATCCACTATACTTTATATCTCAATCAGAAAGCTGTAAATCTTGTAAGGGTAACAAGAAAGAAGAGCGAGTGGTGGACATTTCAGGAAACTTTGTCGAATCTTTTTGGTTGACATTCCACAAAGGCATATTCAAGTCGAGATAAAAACCCATTTACCTATAATTTTACACCCAATTTGATGCAAATATATCTGGTCATTCCACCTGTCTTGCATGGCAACGTCACGTTACTGTGTTATCCTTTGATAAACACACTTTCAGTTGTGTGCATACACTAAATCGTATGATCAAGCCTGAAACTACTAATGCTAATTGTGTTATCTTACAAGAAGAGCTCCATCAACTGCTGTGCCACATCTGCATCACAAAACCATGAATAAGTCATTGAATCAAAAGAATAGTTCCCCACAAATCATAAAGCTAAATAGTGTGCATATATGGAAACACATGGGTCAACTATATCAGACTTCAACAGCTAGATAGTATCCCTCTTTTTTTAATCCACAAAACTTTCACTTAATCTTCAGCTGTTACCCCACTAATTTCTCTGTCCCATCAGTCCGGTTAATACTGAAAGCTTTAGAAATAGTAGCATTGGTTTCAAAAAAGAATCAATTTGGTCTTAACTTTTAACTTGCACGAAATAATCAAATAAATCAACCACCACGCAGCACCTTCATGTTCTTACTATCAGCTGTATAAATTATGAAAATGGTATCATAATGTAAAATTAGATAGTAGTTAGAAAAAGATACCTTGAAGAATAATTGGCGTTGCCTGAAATTCTTGCCAAAGATTCTGGTAAGATGCAAGGTCCAAATTTAGGAACTTCGCAGCAAGGTAAGCAGCACCAGCTGCAATATGATGGGGTTTAAACTGAAGCCAAAGTGAGCTGCGAAGTCTGCAAAAGAAAATTGAAAAACAAATTTAAAAGGCATATCTACGTGGCCATTTCAGTACAAGGTAGATATGAATAAACAGCGACCAACCAGAGTACAGCAAACACCATACAAATGGGTAACCTTTGTGCAACTTAGCAAGATTGGGCACATCGATAGAAACATCATCGGCGACAACAGTAAATGAGATGAAAACATAAAACAAGACATTAAATAGCCAAAGACAAGAAAAGCAAGTCATTTTCTCTTACCAACCAAACAGCAGCAATCCAGGAAGAAAATTTTGCAAGAATCTCGGCAGGATTGCTGATACAGTAGCAAAATATACCATTTATGTTACACTCATCTAACAATACATCAACTTGCAAGGCCAATTCTGCTGCGGAGACTCTAAATTCACAAAACTCAACGAGAGACAAAGAAACTAGATGTACATTGGGGTGAATAGAACTTCTAAAAGCAACTATCTGCATTCTCCTCTCAACAACTTGATCCGAAGAAGCTTGTGAAAACACATGCATTAATGCTTAGAAGGCATTACATCCCCTCATACAGAATACTGCCATTCCAAATCTTTTAGTGTGTACAAGCAGAAATATTAAGCATTTATAAGCAAAAGGAAATCAAAGCATATCTTACATACATCTGCATCTTTTGGCAAACCTTTTTGATGGAACATGGAACTAAAGCCACAATTTTGAGTAAAACAACTGGAATAATATCAGACATTAACTGATACAAATTAAGGTATGTAATAAAAAGGCATTTATATATAATAAGGATGTCATCAACAAGCCTTCACACCCTCACAGCATCCTTCCACCCCATACAGAAAGAAACAAATAAAAACAAAAAAGATATCTTTGAGTTTTGCCCAAGAATGCACCTAATTGTCATAGAACACACAACTCTTTTCTCTCCCTCTCTTCATTCCAAAAAGAAAGTAAAATAGAAAATCAAGCTTGTCTTTTGTTCAACTCCCAATTAGCTCAGCATCATCCGTTAAACAACCGATACAGACTAATAACGAGATGGTGTTAAGTAAGCCCTAGCCAAATACAGATTGACATGGCAGGGCAACAAACCCTTGGGTAAAACAGACATTCCAGTTACAAGACAACTAAATACTCAGCCAGGCTTAAGAATGCTACTTGCATTTCCTTTTCTTAAAATGGGGGAATGAAACTACAGCTTGAAAAGCTAGGAAGCAGGGAAAGGATGAAATAGGCACCGTGCTTCACAAAAACCAGGTAATGACAAGGAAAAATGTGGACAGCACATATTACAAGAATTCCAGGACTTATAAAATAATTTATAGTTGTGTGCATTTCACTGCTCACTTAATAAGATAAAGGTTAAGTAAGCTTATAAATAAAGCAAGCCCAGCTGTACTTTCACATGCCAGTAACAGCAGGCGAATTAGTTAGAACAATATTCAACAGAATATGTAGAAAATACTATCATTATGAGTTATAGTAGCAGTAGTAGTAGTAGACCTATAATATTAAGAATAGTGGTAGTAGTTCAGCAGTAGTAGTAGTTAGTCGTCAAGAAAAATTGGACATGGATTTGCCGTCCATAGATGTTTTGTGATTTTTTTTACTAAAGCAATGCATACTTAAAAATTGGCCAAATTTTAACATCTAATAAGTACAAATGACTTTCTCCTGCCAATACAAAAAAAGTTAGTAAAATACACAACAGCACGGAGCCAGCAAACGTCCAGATGCTCCTATTAATTATTATGATTTAGCTTTAAAATGCCCAATGCCCAATGCCTCAAAGTCCTTTTAAAAAGGGTAAGATAAGGAAGCCATCATTCAAGGAAAGGGCTTTAGGAAATAAGTTTTGAAAAGAAACAGATTAAGTGAAAAGCTAGGTTGGCCAAAATTGTTTTTGATAAAACAGTATGTATGTAAAGCCCATGTAAAAACAAGTTCAAAGGATCACTCTATAAGAAAATTATATAGCACTGCCATGCCGATCCTTTGCAAGAAAATGGTTATCCTCCGAGTTAGAATGCTCCTATGAGGCATTGAACTTTTCCAAGTAGGTAGGCTTCTGCCAAATGGGTGTGAACGAACAGCAACCAGACAGGCAGCCAGGAATCACAAACATCTGAGTTTGTGAAACAATGTGAATGACTCATCCAAGATCGAAACAATGTGGGGGAAATTTTAGATTCAGAAATGATCCTGGAGGTAGTGAGACTATTCTTTATAGCAAATAACCAGGTTGATGTGTACAATCATAGTTACGTGATGCATAACATATCGGCAGTTCAACTTCAGAGGTTAAAAAAACTTTCCATGCACACCATATCACATCCGCCAGATAAGTTATCATACAGGCCAGCACGCTAATCTTGTAATAGACCCTGCAATTATATCCCACGCCAAAAGAATCAATATTCCAAGCCAGAATAACCATGCAGAGTAGCTGCTCGAAAGAAGAAAATACTGAGACTAATTTGTGGCACAAAGTTTTGAACCAACAGTTTAAAGATCAGATCCAACTTCGATCCTCCATTTGCCGACCTAGGACCTCTTTTCTAATATTTTGAGACTTGAAAGCTTAACAGCGCAAAATTTACAGACAGGGACAGACCAACTTATCTGAAATTCCGAGTCCTAAAAGTACCATGTCTTGTCTCTACCTCAACTAATTGTAGAGACTACACATCGACAAGCTCACAGCATAAAAGTATAAACCAAATTTCTCCTCAAAAGAAAGAACAGAATATAAAAATCCATCCAACGAGCCACTGACTAAATTTTTATCTGAGTAACAGTGTAGTAAAATCCAACGAGAAAAAGTTAACAGTTACATACTTACCCTTCACTGACCAGGTTTAATGCCAGATTCACCAAAAGACTTTGTGAAAGTCCTAATTTATTAAGGACCGAAGTAAGAGAAGCATATGGATGCTGCACATTGAGTTCAAAATTTAGAGTAGTCAATATCAAATGCTCAGCATCAGTGACCCGCTCCCGATACTTTTCAAGCCAATCCTGTTTAAAAGAAACCATTTCATGTCAACAAGGGAGAAACTCAAGATTGCTCATAATTCTAAGAAAATTTTGGTCAGTGGAAGTACACACTGATGTTTAGTTCAAGGCATCAAAAGATTCAAGTTCAACGCTTAAAGTACCTCATAAGGTGAAAATCCATTTCAAAACAAAAATTAGACAGCAAAGATGTACAATATCCAGAAAACTGGGGTTCAAACCGTGTAATTTGACAAATTATTATGTCCTTTTTCCTCTTTTATTCATATCTGCCAATCAGGGAAAGCAAACAGAAGCAATACGATTTTTCTTCTGATTTTTGTCTTTTGTTATGAATAAGATAGTAAAAGAAGTCAATCTACGTGACACTCACAAAAGGGAGCAGGTATGTCAAGAAAGCAATATCCTGCTTATGGAAAATTTCACAAGAAGCTTTCAACACATTGTTTAAAGGGCGTGGTGTCTCCTCAGACTTCGCAGCAAGAAATAGAGCAGCAGTGGCAATTAACTGCAAGAGAGAACAGAATGTTTATCATCAAATAATAATTGTGAGGCTGTAGAAAACATAGTTACTAACAAAAAACACAAAAATAAGCAAGAAACAGTTAAACAACCGAAATTGAGAATTGCTTCAAAGGAATATGGCTAAATACATTAATAGAATGGAAATGACTGACCATTTCAAAACCAAAAAAAGCAACAACAAACAATCCAAGTATAAATAAGGACACTACACATAGGACCCTCAAGATAAAAAAACTAAAGCAAATTGATTGAAACATAATCATCGAGGGTAAGATAGTCTGTCAAAAGGCCATTCAGTTTCAAAGAAGGAAAAAGAAAATGAAAAGACAAATATCAGGTGTTTACCAGATTTTTACAGAATTTCATCCATCTCATAGGCAAAGGGTAAAATAAAGTTAAGAACTAATCTTCTTCCAGACAGATTATAGTTATTCTAACAGCAAAAGAAAAAGATAAATTATCCACATGCAGGAATATTTCTGTAAAGAGACCCAGCACTTCGTCAACATAGAGCATCCCACCAAAAGCTTATAAGCAACACAACAACTACTACATCATAAGAATATGAAACTTACAAATCTGTCATGATTAGCATGTGATCGGCGAACAAAAAACCTGTGGCACAAAACCATTGCAGTTCCAATGGTGGTTTGAGGCCTGGAAGAATCAACAGAGCTTGTCAGATACACAAATGTTCTAAAATTTCATCACAAATATATAATCAAAACAAAAATTGGACTCAGTAAAAATATCTTCACAGAAGGGAGAGGGAGATCAGAGTAGATGACTAGGATTTACAAAAACAATCAGGAGAACACTTACAAGTCTAGCCGCATTCCCAGATGCTGAATGAAAGCACAGTATGAGTACCGCAGATGTGCTTCACGTAGAGCATCGATTCCATCTTTTCTAGACGGTGAGTATCTCTCAATTTCATCCCTTGAAAAAAATTCAGGTTCATCGTCTTCCAATTTTGAACGATCACGTTTATGAATGCTAGATGTAGAGGCCTTGGGATTAGATCTCATAGGAGGGGCTAAATTACTGCAGCTTGTTAGAGCAGTATCTTGATATGAGTTGGGCTGCACATAGTGTCTGTCTTCCCAAGCACCAGAACTAAATTTTCTTCTCTTCAAAGAGGGTGCACCATTTGGATGGTTAAAATAACTGGCATCAATGTTATTGTGGTCCCTAGACCTCCTCGAGAATTCATGAGCATTAGTATGATTCCAGTCATGATTGTAATTGTAATTCCTATTCAGATTCAGATTCATGTTCATGTTCCTGTTCCTGTTGTTAAAGCTATTTCTGTTGAGAGAGGACGAACAATCATCCTGAAAATTGCCACCTTGGACGTAATAATTCCGTGGAAACGACATTTTTTTCTGACAAATCACCATCCAACAAAGCAGCGTCAAGAAAAATAGACCAAATATGAATCAACACAAAGAAGTTGAAAAAAAAAAAGCTGGGCAGCAGATATAGACAAGTCTTCCAGCTCATATTGAACATACTTTCTGCCTTAAAGTAAACAAGACATTAATCGTGGATTTGATATAACTATGCAGGCATATACCAGCTTTAACCAGGAAGCAAAAAACTATTGAATATAATATATAATTCAGGGTCCAAATTTCGTGTGAGTGATGGAAATAAAACCCATCTTTGTTCCAATTTTACGATTCTAAGCAAAACTATGTTCTCAACTCTGAGATCACCCAAGTCATTAAGGCTTCAAAGCCCAGCAAGAGGGATTAAAATCAAAACCAAAAATTATTCAAAGAGTTGGCTAGAAAAATCATATGAAGCCAAAGCCTTTCTTCTTCGTAATTAACCAATTCATCAAAAATAAAACCAACACGCTTGCAAATCAGCTCAATTGATCTTCAACTTTGACGAAATCTTGGTCAAAAAATCCAGAAAACTAACTCAGACTCAGATCTCGCATGCTCTTTAGACATATATAGAAAAGCAACGCACACAATTATCCAAAAACGAGACAAATACCTATGATTGATTACATAAAAGATCACCAAAAAAATAGAAATTTTGACTAAACATGCAAATTTAAAACACTCAACACACAAAATTCAAAAAATAAATAATAAAGAAGACGCCCAAAGGAAAGGAGATTACCGTAGAAATAGATCTAAACCTCCGTGAAGGAGATTGTGGAGAGAAGAGAGGAGAAATTTGTGGTAATATCTGATGCGTTTGGTTTTGAATTTTTCAGGTTTCTTGTGAATGAGATTATGAAAGAAAGAGAAAGCGTAAAGCAGAGGTCAAACGGAACAACACACAAAAGAAAGAAAGGAACAAAGAAGCAGATGAAGAGGATGCATGTGGGCTTTGTCGAAGATAACTGGTAGTGTTTGACTCTACCTCGATATAATCAGTTAGGTTTTTACTTTTCTTTTTTTCCATTTTTGTAATTTTGTTTATCAGATATAATTGGGTTGTTCGTACTTCGTACGCGCTTTGGACAAGTTATGTACGGGCGATGAATCGGGTTTAGCTTAGTTGGGTTAAGCCTAGGTTGAGCCCAGTCTAAGGTCCATCCAATTTGAGCCCGAATCAATCAAAAACTTGAACTAACAAGTTGGACTTGAACTCAAACTCAGACTCACTTTAAACTCGGACTCAAACTCAATTGCTTCGGACCAGGCATGTTTTTGATCAGGCCTTGAGCTGTTGTCATCCCTGATCGTACTTCGATTTCCTTATTTTAAATTCTGCACGCTAACTTTCACCCGCTCTTTTCTTGCGCAGAGCTATTATAATTATATAGTACCTTGTTGTAACTTGCAACTCCATGTCCGTACCATGTAACAACACTTAACCATGTTTTGGAAATAGCACTTAAAGGGAGACGGTCAACTAATTGGTTTCTTTATCTTTCTCAAATATATTTCTTTTTTAGATCCCAATACACATTTCTCTCAATCTTAATATTAAACTTTATACTTGTAATAGTTATTTCATTTGTAAATTGTAACCAAAAAAGATTATCACAAACTAGGGAAGATAATGGACTCACCCATAGGCTGGTCTCGTTGATTTGTTTTAATTAAAAATATAATACAACATTTTTTTTAATTGAATCCAACGCTGAATTGCTCAAGTTCCAGTTTGTTCAAGACTTGTCTCTTCTAAATAAAACAATTTGCTTAAAAAAGTTGGATCTCGTATCGAATTGAGCTTAATTTAACTCACAACTCGGCTCATTAAAAATACGTGAATTTAGGTCATGTGTCAACACATTCTCTCATTTGTCACAATCAATCCATAAATCTTTTTTTTTCTTGACTTTCACATTATTTATAAAGATTCAATTGGATCAGTCATTCATATTAAAAAAATGAATACTTTATTTTATTCTTATTATTTATAATAATAATAAAAATAAATCATCAAATAATGACTTTTTTCTATCTATAATTTTGTTTACTTCATTTAAAATTACATAATTACTCGCATTCGCTCTATAACTCATAAATCCAAAATTTAAAATTCGCAAGAGCAAGAAGGCGCATTAATCAAAACACCTACTCGACTGACAAGAAAAAAACACCATTTTTTTTTCCACAGGGTATTTTAGGAGGGTTTTAATAATGGAAAGGTACTTTTAAGCTATCCACACTCAGACTAATCCCTGCTCGAACCGGATAGGTCCTTTGCAAGAGGCAAAATCCTAACTTCAAGTTTTAAACGACTATATATATGAGAACAGTTTGAACCTGTGACCTTACTTAAACTAGAAGAGTCACTTACTAACTCACCAGTGAGAGTTTAAATTTTTATTTAAAATAAAACACCATTCTTAAATTGCAACCCATGATCTAACCCCACCTTTCACGTCGAAGGCACGTGATGCCATATTTTGCATGCAATCACGACATTTATGTTCGCGCATAGGAAGAGCGAACAACGGATAGAAAGAGACGCAGCCAAGTCCCCCTGTGAGCCCACCTCACCAATTTTACACATGTAAACAGGCAAAGTCCCTCGATGGACCACAACACAAGCACTTCACTCTCGTACACTTCAATCTACTCGTCCTTATAAGAACCATACACATACCAACTCTTCCTTCTCCGTGAACCGGTCGGTGTTGGTGCTACGATGGGGAAGAGAAGAGAGAAATACATGAGAACTTCACAAACTCTACCATCATCACCATCTCACTCTTTCTCTTCCTCTTCCTCTTCCTCTGATTTCGAGTTCACAATGTCACTCTCTCCTCGCAAATCCTCCATTAATCTTTGCCCAGCTGACGACCTTTTCTACAAAGGCCAGCTCTTGCCTCTCCATCTCTCACCTCGTATCTCCATGGTACGTAGCTTAGCCTTAGCTTCTTCAAGCATTTCCTCTTCCTCTGACACCACCACCACCACAGCCTCTCGTGACTCCACCGGAAGCACTGAATCATCCTCGTCGTTTACTAGTGATCTTGTTCTGCTCCGTGAGTGTGATTCGTCGAGATCAAGTTCTGTCGCTGAAGACGATGAGTTCAAGCGGCTCAGTAACTACAACACTCACAGTCAAACCCATCGTCACATCAGTTCCCAGATCAAGAAGAGCAGCAAGTACTTTTCTTTATCGAGATTCTCCTCTGTGTTCAAGAAAGAGACGAGTAAGAATCAGGGAAACGAGAACGTGTCAGGTAATTCTCCGGTCAAGAGAATGAGCTCCACTGCGAAAGAGGTTATAAGGAAGTATCTGAAGAAAGTGAAGCCATTGTACGAGAAACTATCACAGAAACAACAGCCACAGAAGATGGGAGTCGTACAAGCAATCTCAACTCCATCAAGAGGTTGTTCATCTTTCTCAATAAAACCAGAGAGATCTACGAAGGACATGGACGGCCGTAGCAAGAACATCTCAAGAAAAGCAAACAATGGAGGATTTTCATCGATCTCTCACTCTTTCTCGGGAAATCTAAGGTACCCAAAAAGAAGGAGCTGTGTCTCGAGCTGTCCATCATCGATGCGGTCATCGCCAAGCCACTCCGGCGTGCTTTCGGTAATGGGTTCAGGAACGACAAGTAGGGTTAATGGCGGCGCATATTATTACGGAGACACATCGTCACTGGAGGAGTTGCAGAGCGCTATTCAGGGTGCAATTGCTCATTGCAAGAACTCACTGATTCAAAACAAGACCTTGGCAAGTAATGAAATCTGAAAATTTTCCTTTTTTTTTCTGAAAGCCAAGGAAACTCAAATTATGTAACTATATTGCGACAGGAGATCGTGAAGAGTCCTAAAACCTGAATGAACATCTATCGATTATGTACGGGAAAATGCAAATCCTTTGAAGGCAGTAGAATCCGAAGAACTTGTGGGACTGCCTATGTTTTCAAGTTCTTGTTCTGTTTCTACCTAGTTTGAGACGAAAGTGGTTTTAACTGTAGACATTGGGTTTTCCGTTTATTTTTCTTTTCCTGTAGTTCTAGTTCTTACTTCTGATTTAACTTTCTCGAGAAAATGATGCATTGGAAGCGGAAGAGAAGAAATAAAATTATGCGTTTGAATTGGGCCCATGTGCATTAATATTATTATATATAAGCAAAAGCAAGCGTTGAATGAAGCTGCAACAATGAAGTTTTCTCCTTTATTAGTTTCTTTTCTTGCTTAGGTTAAAAGTTGCATTAAATGCCAATAAATTTGACCGAATCTTAAATATTGTTGACCCGATCATAGGCATGACCCATGAGCGATGGATAATTAGTTGGAATGACAAGCCCAAATTTTTATTTTTATTTTTAAATTAAACTAAATTTCAAATTATTATATTGATTTAATTTAAATTTTAATAATTTAATGAAAATAATATTATTTTAATTTTGTAAAATTTAAAAATATTTAATTAAATTTAATCTAAACTCGATCAAATTTAATCATATTCGAATTTGTAGCAAGATTATAGGAGTATTAAACTCGATTAGATTTCATGTTGAAATCAAACCTTACCTCAAAGTTTTACACTAATAGTGAGGTTGGGTATTACCACCCCTAAACTATTGAATATATTTCCTTGCGAGTGAGAGACCTTAAGATCCCGTTTAATTGGCAGGAAAATAAAGTAAATTTGGAATATAATTATTCAGAAAATAAATCTATGAAAAGTAAAGAGATTCACATGTTCGCATACTTATAAAAATTTTAATAGGAAAATTAGGTGGATTCTTATTATAGTGTTTGGTATACAACAGTTCGACTTGTGTTTTCAATTATATCCCTACAAACCGAATAAAAATTGAAATTATTAAATAATGAAAAATAAGAACATAAAAATTATCGATTGAAACTTCTAAGCAAAAATATTCAAAATCCTACTAATAGAAGAACAATAAGAATAGTTGAAAATAGTATTATAAATACCGGTACGTATCGTACCGAACCAAAATCGGTACGAAATAAAGGGTGGGTCATACCAGGTTTAAATATCGGTTGGTACTGGCCGTTTTCAGATAGTACAGGTCGGTACCTGAGGGTATTCAAAATATCGGCCAAATATCAACGATACCATAAATTTTAAAAAATAGGGGGACATTTTTGCAAATTTTTCAAAAAAAATTAGTATTTCCCTCCCTCCCTCTTATCTCTCCTTCCCCTTTTTTTAATTTGTTATTTTATTTATTTCAACTTTTATAATTATTGTAAATTTTTAATTTTTGTTTTTAAAATAATAATAAATAATTTTATTACTAACAATAATTATAAATTAAATAAAACTTAAAAATAAATTAATTCTATTTTAATTTATTTTAATATTTTATATAATATTTATTAATAAAAATATTTATTTTTAAAATAAATAATTTAAAAATTATTATTTATAAACTAATATTTATTATATATATTTTTAACTATTAAATCAAAATTTATTTGAAATTTACATATTTTTAAAAATATATTTTAAATTCAATTATATTTATTAATAATTATTAAATTAAAATTGTGATTATTATTTATTATTATGATTTTAGGAGACAGGTTAAAAACATACAGTACAACTGTATAATATGACAATGAACTATTTTGTAATTTTTAAAAAAATTTAGGAACTATTTCATAAATTTAAAAAATTACCC
>JAOTAX010000198.1:49010081-49045826 GCA_025629825.1 Erythroxylum guanchezii
TGTATAATATGACAATGAACTATTTTGTAATTTTTAAAAAAATTTAGGAACTATTTCATAAATTTAAAAAATTACCCAAAATGGTACTCAGTATTAACCAATACCGATACAGTACTATACTAAAACCCAATCTGGTACCAAGTCTGGTTTTATAAAAGAGTTGTGGTAGAGTTGAGAGAGAAGAAATGGTTAAATTGACTAGTGTATTTTTAGATTAAATTTCTGAGGAAAGTAATATAAATATCAACGAGGTGCTGGGAAAGTTTTTACTTTTCTCAGATTGAGAAAGTTTTTACTTTCCTAACAACTCAAAAAAATGAACCAAACGTGATAATATAAATAAAAAAAAGATTACTTTCCCAAGCAAAAATTCATGCCAATCAAACAAGGCTTAAGAGTATATTTAGTTGAACGTAAAGTTTTTAATTGAATGAAATATAAATGGATGTAATATTATAAAATTATTGTTTGTGAAGGATAAAAGGAATCATAATATAATATAGTAAAATGTTGTTTGGACGAAGGGTTTATAATATAATATAGTGTAAAGTTATTTATCATTTTATATTCCATCCTAAACCCTCAAAATCGAAAGTTTTTCATTTTTACTGTTTATGATGATATGAGATGTAATATGAAGTCTTCCTCTTCTATCTCATCTTATTCCATTTCATTATAAACTTTCATTCTAGACAATAAAATAATATTGCATTACATTCTATTATATTAATAAATTTCCAACCAAAATCAACCTAAGAATGTCATAACATCTGTGATAAGTTAATAATAAATTATTTATGTATTTAGGTAAATATATAAATAGGATTTGAAAATATCTATGTATTTTGGCTAGCGTGTATCAATAAGCTAAATAATTTTTACAACGAGTTTACAAAATAGTAATGTTTGTCTAAAATATAAATTTTAATATTAGAACACATCAAAATGAAGTTCCAACTACACACATCTTTCTATCCCTTATATCCTCGTAACCACAATAGTTCTAATCTATTAAAAAGCTAATTTGATTTGATTCGTCAGTCAGCTTAATAGTACAGATTTTGAATTTGTCTTTTTTTTTCAATTTTTAATTTTTTAGTTCAATTTATTTTAAAAAGTCTTGTAATAAAAAATTATTCCAATTTATTAATTAATCATTTGATTTTTATAAACTAAAATAAATTGATTATTTTTATTTTAACAGTTTCTCTTTTCAATTAAATTTTAAATTAAGAACAGTCTTTTTCAAATTTTTTAGTTTTTTCATTTATATTAATCTTTAATCAATTTTATAATAATCTAATATCGATTTAACCATTTAAACTTTAAATCTTTTGTCATATCCATATTATATGATATATATATTAATAATTGCATATTTAAAGTACAATCAACTTATTTGATATTCAAAAATCATCTAAAAATATAGCACATAATTCTCCTTAAATATCAATCTTTGTATTATTATGTTATTTATATCAATAAAACATTAATAAATATAATTTTAAAACTGAATTAATTTAAAATAATTATTTATTTTAAATATAAATTTGCATTTATTTTGTTGTTTTTTAGCAAAAACCAAGTACTCAAACCTCTTTATTTAGTATTTCAGCGACTAGAAACAGACCCAAGAACCAAAGCTGGCGGTGGCTCCACTAATTAAGCAGACTTTTGTCGGCCGTCGGTGGGTGTAGGTGGTGGAGAAAAAGTTCTACGCACGACGGCCCATGATGAGTGTATAGAGGGTACGGGAATGGCGTACCCAGCTTTTAGCATCACTGGGTAGTTGACAGTCAAAGTTTGGCGATCTTCGTAGGTTGCCGGTGGTAATCGCTAAACAGTATCTCACAATAATTTACTAGGTGATAGTTGTGACAGTCGTCCATTATCTTGCCATAACAACCGAGACAATCCGCCATTAAAACATTTACTAACCATTATTAAAATGTCAGTTGTTAAGAATTTGAAGGACACCTTTTTTGTATTTTTGTAGAAAAATCCCTTTATCATACTTAAAATGACGTAGTTTTGTAAATCACACCAAGACAACGTTATTCTATAATAACTTAGGCGAATTCAAATTCAACCGACCTTTTAATCAAACTCAAAAATACCACCGTCCACCTATCCATTATATTCTAATCTAAATATAGAATCTAAAGAAGGTTTATTTTGTTATAATACATAATTTCCCAACTAACTGCAGAGGTTTTGACTTTTGACACCAAATTAGCAAGCAGAGCACATGCCAATTATTTCATGCTTTGTATTGACATTTTCAAGTCTTTTGGACCTTTGACTATGTGACTGTTAGCTTCTTCTGGTTGCTAATTAATTTGATTGTATTTTTCTTTGTAATATGATGATGTGGAGCTTGTTAATCCCTGATTCTTTCTAAATATTTTCTAATTGTTTTGACCTAAACTTTAAATACGCGCTATTTTCTGTCTGATCTCTTATATCGAATAAGAAATAAGTCTACACGATCAAATAATGTATAAGTATAAATATTTTCTAATTGTTTTTGTTGGATTAATTTAATAATCGTAAGTGTGACTCATATTACTTTATTTGATTCTATTTTAAAATGAGCTCAAAATAATAATTATTGAGCTTATTAAAGGAAATTAGAATCAATAGGGTTATAAAATAACCTCTTCCCTCTCCTTTAAAGTTGAAGAAACTTTTACAGATATCAAAATACATACGTTTTGCATCATCGAAAAGAATGAATAAAGGAAGAAGGTGAGAATAGATAAGTTTTTGCATAAAGAAGAAATTTGTTAACAAGAAGAAATTACATGAGTATGGATAAAAGCTAGTATTTTTCTCTTTTATCTATAGCACTAATTTTAGAGTTTTAAAATGTTGAATTAATTGTGTCATAAATGTCCATGGGTGAATTCTATACTTGTAATATTCCTTAGAATGTTAAAGAATTTTAAATCTCATATATGGTATAAGAGCAGATTATGATACTTTAATTTACATTAGAGTTAACCTTAAAATTATTAGTAGTGATTAATATTGCTTTAAAGTTATAAAAGATTGTTTATTGTTTCCATCGTAATATCTCGATTAAGGCTATCTTATTTCTCGGTTTCTGGATTTGATTTCATCAATTGAACGATCCTTTATAATAAAAGCCAGAGATTGCGACGACGTTATTGTCTTTCGCATATCTGTTTGCTTGTTTTGTCTTAAATTGAGATCGAATAGCTATTAAATTGGGGTTGGAGCACCCTATTCCTGTTAGGGTGTTCAAACTCTGTGCCACTTAATTTGATCCACATATTTATGTGGTCCCTACATAAATGCGTGGATAAGATTTAATAGAATAGGGTAAAAACTGATTAATCAAAACAGAGAATCTAATCCCATTAAATTCGATTTTTTGAGACCGATATAAACCAATTCTAAAGACTACGGTGAACCATGTTTTCAGGTTTTTGGGGCCTACCATTGCAGATTTACATTGCATTAATTGCTTACTATCCTTGAATGAATTCTGAAAAAGCAAAAGGATTAGTCTTAAGTACGTAGATGCGTTAATTATGGTTTGACTTGTTAACTTTTAAAATAATAAAAGTTGGAGAGAAGACTCTGTGTGAGTGTGTAAAATAAAGGTTTAAATAAAAGTTTTTGTGGGACTCATGATCAAAGTTTTGTTTTTTGTTTGCATTACTTGTTTACTGCAAATTCTAAAAAACGAAAAGTGAAAGAAAAGTCAAGGCTTTTTTGGGATCATTATTAAGACATTGGATTTGTGTTGTATTAATTATTTACTACATTTGTATGAGATCTAAAAATCGTGTTTTCTATTTCTGAAAAACAAAAGAGTTAAAAGACAAGGTTTCGTGGGGCTCACCATAGAGAGACTTTTGGTTGTGTTGTTGTAAAGCAGAATGTTTAGGGTTAAAATGTATGAAAATCCTAACTTCTTCTTGATAAGTCAAAAGGCTGAATATGGTTGTTAATGTATAGAGTTAATTACGTTTTAGTCTCTGATATAATTTTGGACTTTACATCATCTTTCAACATTACAGTTAAATTCCAAAATTCTTATATACTTACTAATTAAATGTTCACTGTATAGAAAGCTTTGTAGTCACCAATTTGACCTTGCTTGAAAAGATATTTAGGCATTTAATTATGTATTCTTTCAATTGTTCATATTATATGATGCTAATAAATGTCATAATAGATAAACTGGACAATTGATATTATTAATTATAATGCTAGGAGATCACCAAAAGGTAGATAATTGCATATAATTAATAACATTAAAGACACTTATCCACCTTCTTAGTGAGTATGTTTGTATATCCAATGATAACATGCATATTAGCTTGAGTATGATTGATTGTCTACCAATGTGTGTATAAATATGTTGTTAGCATCATTATGGATTAAGGATATGTGTTTAAGTATCACCCAAAGGTGAACTTAAATATATATATTAAAGTTTATTATTGCCATAATCTATTAATTGTACTAAAGACATTAATGCGTGAGTTTGTTTTTACGTTTGCAGTTTCTAGTAATTTGTTAGCTATAGGCAATGGTCTGATCAAGTTCAATGGGTTAAACTATATCGATTGGTATGAGCAACTCCAATTTCAATTGGGTATTATGGATAAGGACTTGGCATTAGTTGCAGGGAAGCCTGCAACCATTACTGAGACTAGCACCCAAGCCGAAAGGACATATTTTGAGGCCTGAGAACAGTCTAATAGGTTGAGTCTAAACTTGATGCGATTAACAATGGTTGAAAATGTTAAGCCATCAATGCCTCATACGGACAATGCAAGGGAATTCATGATGAAAATCAAAGAGTACTCACAATTAGACATAACTGACAAGTCTATTGTAGGAAGCTTGATGAGTGAATTGACGACCAAGAAGTTTGATTAGTCACAACCTATCCATGATTATGTACCAGGCGTGTCAAATTTGGTTGCAAAGCTAAAATCAATAAGCATGGATGTGAGTGAATCCTGCTCAGTACAGTTCATCATTAACTCACTTTCTCCTGAATTTTGTCAGTTCCAAGTGAATTGCAACACTCTGAAGAAAAAATGAAACTTTCAAGAAATCAAGGCTATGTTAATGCGGGAGGAAGGGAGATTAAGGAAAATGAAAGAACACTCTATTCACTTCACAGTACACAAAGAAGCTAACAGCAGAACGGGAAAGCTAAGAAAGAAGAGCAACAAGAAGGACAAGGGCCCAATCAAGATTAATGAGGGCTAAATCTATAAAGAGCAGCATTGTTTCTTCTGCAAGAAAGCTGGTCCACTCAAGAAAGATTGCCTGAAGAAAAAGACTTGGTTCGAAAAGAAAGGTAAGTAATATGTTTCAGTATGTTTTGAATCAAATCTTATTAAGGTGCCTAATAATTCCTGGTGGTTAGATTCAGGTGCAACTACTCACATGCCATGTATTATATAGGGATTCCTTTCGATCCAAACCATAAACGGAACTGTAGAGTTCTTGTATATGGGTAACAGAATGAGTGCGCGAATAGAAGGAATAGGGATGTACAGATTGATCTTAGACACTGGTTATAGTATAGATTTTGAAAAGTGTCTTTATGTTCCTGAATATGCTAGAAATTTAGTTTCTGTTAGTAGGTTGGATCAGATAGGTTTTAATTTAAATGTTGAAAATGGTGTTTTTTCTTTGTATAAACGACAGTACTATATGGTTTTGGTACATTAATAGATGGTTTATATCATTTCAAACTTGATGTTACTTATTCTGAATCCCTGTTTCATGTTGAACATAATATTGGTAATAAATGAAGTGCACATAATGAACACTCTGCTTACTTGTGGCATTAAAGGTTAGGCCATATATTTAAAGAAAGAGTGATGAAGTTAGTGAAAAGTAAAATCTTAGCTCAACTAGATTTTACTGATTAGGATGTGTGTGTGAATTGCATTAAAGGCAAGCAAATTAAACACGTATCAAAAAATTTAGCCACAAGAAGTACTAAGTTACTTGAATTAATACACACTGATATATGTGGTCCATTTCATATCCCATCTTGAAATGGTGAAATGTATTTTATCACCTTTATTAATGACTATTCATGTTATTATTATCTTTATTTACTGCATGAAACGTCTTAATCAGTGGATATTCTTGAGGTGTTTATTAATGAGGTAGAAAGGCAGTTAGATAGAAAAGTGAAAGTCGTAAAGTCTGATAGAGGTGGTGAACATTATGGTAAATATGATGAGAATGGATAATGTCCAGGTCCATTTGCAAAAATTTTTCAAAGTCGAGGCATTTGTGCACAGTATACAATGCCTGGTACACCACAGTATAATGATGTAGCTGAAAGGTGGAATCATACTCTTATGCATATGGTTAAGAGTATGTTAAGTTACACGAATGTACCTTTATTTTTGTGGATGTATATTGCATTAAAGACAACTACGTATCTATTTAATAGGGTTCCTAGTAAAGTGATTCCTGTAACACCTTATGAATTGTGAAACCTAGCTTGAGGCACCTGCATGTTTAGGGTTGTCCAGCCAAAATAAGGATTTATAATCCTCATGAAAGGAAATTTGAAGTAAGAACCATCAGTGGTTACTTCATCGGTTATCCAGAAAAGTCCAAATGGTACATATTTTATTGTCCTAACTATGATACAAGAATAGTTGAGTCTGATAATCCTAGGTTCATTGAAAATGGACAAATCAGTGGGAGTGGGGAACCATGAAAGGTGGATGTTCAAGAGATTTAGGTGGAAAATCCTTCACCTAATGTCTCTTTTCAAGTTGTTGTTCCTCTTATTGTATCATAGTCACGCAACATATTGAAGCAACAAGTTAATATTCCAAACCCACAAGAAGTGAAAGTCAATAATGAACCAGTAAATGATGTGCAAGTCATAAATGATCAAGTGATACCACAAGAAATAGTATTGCAAAGGTCTAGAAGGAAAAAAAGACCAGCTATATCAGATGATTATATGGTGTATTCATTTGAGCATGAGTGTGACTTGAGCATTGATAAGGACCCAGTCTCATTTAAAGAAGCC
This sequence comes from Erythroxylum guanchezii, assembly GCA_025629825.1. Taxonomy (NCBI): domain Eukaryota; kingdom Viridiplantae; phylum Streptophyta; class Magnoliopsida; order Malpighiales; family Erythroxylaceae; genus Erythroxylum; species Erythroxylum guanchezii. Next base: position 49,017,139 of record JAOTAX010000198.1, read on the forward strand.
ATGAAATGCGACACTTTTGAAAAGTGGATCAATGCTATGAAAGAAAAGTTAAAATCTATAGATGATAATCAAGTATGGGAATTAGTTGAGTTACTTGAAGGCTTAAAGCAAGTGGGTCGTAAATGGGTCTTTAAGACCAAAAGGGACTTGAAAGCTAATATTGAAAGGTACAAAACTAGACTTGTAGCCAAAGGTTATACTTAATAGGATGACATTGACTTTAAAGAGATATTCTCTTTAGTTTTAAAGGACTCTTTAAGAATCATTATAGCATTAGTAGCTCATTATGATTTAGAGCTTCACCAAATGGATGTAAAGATTGTTTTTCTGAATGATGACTTAGAAGAAGAAGTTTATATGGACCAACTGTAAGGTTTTGTGATTGCAGAAAAGGAAAATATGGTGTGTAAATTAAAGAAGTCAATATATGGTTTGAAACAAGCTTCCCGACAGTAATATCTTAAGTTCAATGATACCATTATCTCTTATGGTTTTGTAGATAACACTATTGATAGGTGTATCTATATGAAGGTCAGTAGGAGCAAGTTCATTATTTTGGTACTATATGTTGACAATATTTTGCTAATGATTCGAGCTTGTTACATGATGTAAAGAAATTTTTCTGTAATAAATTTGAAATGAAAGACATGGGCAAGACATCTTATGTGAATGGAATAGAATTATTTCATGGCAGGACACAAGGATTGTTAGGGTTATCTCAAAAAGGATATATTGGTAAAGTATTAGAGAGATTTAGGATGGAAAAATGCTCAGCAAGGGTAGTTTCAATTCAGAAAGGGGATAAATTTACTGGAATGCAATGTCCCAATAATGATTTGGAACGAAAGGAAATGAAATCTATTCCTTATACATATGTAGTTGGGAGTTTGAAGTATATTCAGACTTGTACTCGACCGGATATTAATTTTTCTGTTGGAATGTTAGGCCAATATCAAAGTAATCCCGGATTGGACCAATGAAAAGATGCAAAGAAAGTTCTTAGGTATTTATAAGGCACTAAGGATTAGATGCTCATATACAGGAAATCTAATTACTTATAAGTGATCGGTTATTCAGATTCAGACTATATGGGTTGTGCAGACTCAAGGAAATCTACCTTTAGTTATCTATTCCAACTAGCAGGAGGGGCAATTTCTTGGAAGAGTGGAAATCAGTATGTCATTGTTACTTCCACTATGGAGGCCGAATTTGTAGTATGCTTTTAGCTACTATTCAAGCATTGTGATTGCGAAATTTTGACTTAGGATTAGGTATTGTCGACGTTATAACTAGACCGCTAAAAATTTATTGTGATAATTATTCAATTGTCTTCTTCTCTAAAAATGATAAGTATTCTAAGGGTGCTAAACAAATAGATTTGAAATACTTGTCATTCAAAGAAGAAATACAAAAATATAATGTGTTAATTGAGCATATTGGAATTGATCTAATGGTAGCAGATCTATTAACTAAAGGATTACCGCCTAAAACATTTACTGGCCAAGTTAAAAGGATGGGCATTATAGATAAGTCCTTGTTAGCATGAGATTATGTTATGTATGTACATATTTTTGGATATTTGCTATTATTGTTTTGATACTTATGAATTCAATTAATGTTATGTTTTTGCTATTTGTTAGTTGTTACGTTATGTTATGTACATGCATTGTGTTTATTGTGATGAAAAAATTATGTTTTAAGAAACATTAAAGTTAAGAATTATAGTGTTTCTCAATTACAGTTATTTTGAGTCGAGATGATTGTGTAGTACATGGAAGGAATCATGTCGTTAGATGACTTGTGACCGTTATGATCCCATTATTTCAATTCATTCAAGTTTGATGGCTTGATAGATTCAATATATGGTGCACACTTATGTTGTTGAATCATCAAGTCGTAACATGGGTCAAGTGAGATATTGTTAGATTAATTTAATAATCATAAGTGTGACCTATATTATTTTATTTGATTATAATACAAAGTGAGCCTAAAATAATGGTTATTAGGCTTGTTAAAGGAAATTAGAGTCGTTAGGGTTATAAAAAAAGGAACTCTTCCCTCTCCCTTAAAGTTGATTTTTTTTTTTTTACAAATATCAAACGACATACGTTCTTGCACCATTGAGAAGAATGAAAAAAAGAAGAAGACGAGAATAGATAAAGTGTTTGCGTAAAGAAGGAATTTGCTAATAAGAAGAAATTACATGAGTATGGAAGATTAGTATTTTTCTCTTTTTTTTAAATCACTAATTTTATGGTTTAAAAGTGTTTGATTAATTGTATGATAAATATTTTGGAGTAGTAAAAGTCAAACAAATAAAGAGGTTTAATGTTTTTTTTTTTTGGGCTCAGATTGAAAAATATTAATCGGTGGTTTTATTAGTAAGAGGATTCCGAGACCCGTCCACACGACCAATCAGATTCCAGGATAACATAATCTCAACCATTCATTCTGTCTGAGAAAACAGACTTCACATTACCTTTACCGTCCGATCATCAACCGTAAAAGCACCCTCATAGCAAATCCTATCCGTTGGATCGCGAAGTCAGTTTCTGTAAATACCACGTGACAACATCGTATGTCAAAGTTTATAGATTTTGTGGAGAGAGGGAACGCGGCCGAGGGGGAGAGATTTCTGAAGGTATTTAGAGGTATGCTTTCCGTTTGTCTGTCTTCTATTTGGATTTTATGTAGTTGTTTAGTTAGCTTAAATGTGAGTATGATTAGGGTTTTGTCCTGTTCGATTAGGTTGGTCTCTGGGACAGGGGTTTTAAGACTAATAGGTTTAAGGTAATTCAACTTCAAGACTCTCACAAACAAAAAAAACTGACAATCTCTCGAGACGGCGAATTCTATGGCTCTTCTTTCCCGTAGAGCCTATCGCTCTCTTCTCTCAAGCCCAAAAGCTTCTCGGATCTCCATGCCCTTTTGCACCTCCTCTTCTGAAAACCTTGACTTGGACGACTCCGCTTCCAACTTAGACGCACCCCCACAGTCTCAGGCTACCAAGGAGCGAGCGGGCTTTGATCGGCCGCTCGAGAATGGCCTCGACGTGGGCATTTACAAGGTATTTATGGTGTTCATTTCTATTTTAAACCTTTTGGTCTTATTTCCTTTTGCTAAAGTTTTTACACTACTTTTATGCTGATGTGAGAGTTATTTGTTTTTTGGGTGTCATTTTATAGGCAATATTAGTAGGGAGGGTTGGGCAGAGTCCACTACAGAAAAGGTTGAAGGGTGGAACAACTATGACAATGTTATCGGTGGGGACAGGTGGAATTCGCAACAACAGGAGACCATTGGACCATGAAGATCCAAAGGACTATGCCAACCGTTGTGCTGTTCAGTGGCATAGGGTTTCAGTTTACCCTTCTAGATTGGGGGATCTTCTCGTCAAGCATGTTGTGCCTGGGTGAGATTTTATGCCAAATTGATCTTGTTACCTGCCACTTGCATTCTTATTTAGGTAATAATCAATTGTTGACGTTGATTCAGCATGTAAAGTTGAATGCATTCTATACCTTTGAAATGCACAAACTCGAAGTTTCAATGTGTGCTTGAACACTGAAGCTTTATATTTGACTCTGGTTGTAGCTAATTGGTATTGTATCCAAAATTATCCTGTTGACCAGAGAACTTTATGGTTCTTTCATCTCTTTTCTAAAATCCTCTACTTTTTCATTTTGTTAATAATAAGCACTTTGACTTTTGTAGCTTTGTGTATGGTGTAGAATTGAAAAGGCAAAGTAGTTGTTAGATTATGTTCTTCAAATAGTCTTTGGTTGGCAATAACATTGAAAACAATGTTCTTTTCTCCCATCTCTTATTGCCTATAATCAAGTGTCTGAACAATTTGTATCATTTGTTGCTTTAATTCAATTTGTATTCATATTCAATGAATAAACACTTTTGGTTTATTTCTTCGCTCATTCTCTCTTTTCCCCACTGTTTTCTTGTACGTCGCTCTTATGCTGGTTAAGCAATGTAGTATCCCAAGCATGATGTAAAGCAGCAGTTGCCACTTCAATTTATTTTATACCAACTACAATTAATAGATTGCTTCCATTTGTTGCTAAATTATGTTTTTTCTGCTTGAGTACCCAATATTCTCATGTCAACATTTAAATGAATTTTTGTTGTGAGAAATTGCAAATTTTAACTTGTCTTCTCTCTTGGTTCCTGCCAGCTTTTTCCTTAGTTCCTCTCTATATTTTATCATAGTAACAACAGTTTTATTTTTCCTTTATTGCAGTGCAATTTTGTATGTGGAGGGTAACCTGGAGAGTAAAGTATTTTCTGATCCAGTAACTGGTCTTATTCGGCGTGTAAGAGAGATTGCTGTTCGTCGAAATGGTATGCAATTGCTATGTGCACTATGTATTTAGTTTGTTGATGGAAGAGTTGATAATATGCTTTGAATTTTTTTTGCATTTTCTTCTGTAGTTCTCAGCTATCCCTTTAAAGAATACTATGTTTTCTTGAAAGTAGGCATATAATTCCATATACATTATGCTTCATAAGTTTGTACTCAAGTTTTTATCTCTCTGCTAAGATCATAGTAGAGCTTTAGTTCACTCATGTTTATCTAGAAAATGACCATTGTGTTTTCACTCAATTATGTTATTAAGAGGCTTGTACCATAGTTTCTTGCTCTTTTCTCTTTAACTGGATATGACATTCATGTTTCTATTTATCACTTGTTTTTAGTACCTATAGCCCATAAAACAAACTTTGAGATTAACTTTTATAATATTGACTTTCAGGTCGGATTGTGTTTTTAAGCGAAGGAAGTAATGACGGGCAAGCAAGCCCCAATGAACTTAGAGGCGTCGGTTACTACTAAGCACTGTGGAATTGATTTTGAATGAAACCCAGTTTTCTATTTCTTGTAATTAATTTATTTGTCTTGTTCATTTGGCTTCAATTTTGGCATCACTTGCCAGCTTTGGAAAAAGCTTTTCTCTGTTTTGCCGTATACACACACATATACACTAGTTGAATTTGTAGTTCTATTTGTGACAATAATAAACACACTAAAAGAAACTGTAATCACAAGCAAAAAACTTATTTATTTTTTTAAAAATAAAAATAAAAAATAACTTAAGCCGACCGACACGGTTCAGCGTAACCTTTTTAATATTTTAAATTAAAAACAAAAACGATAGCATTTTTTTTATAAGTGTAGAATCTCATATCGTACAGGCCTTAGATAACTCGAGCCGAAGCCTGTCCGAGGCTTGATTAACTTGAACCTAGCTTATTGATCTTGGACCAAATCGAGCCGAGCCTAAATGTCATCACAAGCAAAAATGACGTCGTTTTGTTGAATGGTAAAACAAAACAATCGCCGACCAAATGACTTCATTTTGTTGCACTCAAATTTGGGTTGCCTTTGAGCCAGACCCGACCCATAATGGACTCGGAATCCTATCTGATGTCGTTTATTATATATTTTTTCTAAACCCAAAATTTGAAATAATGAGACAAAGTTGAAATAATGTTTATGGCAGAGGTTGTACTAAGTTGATATGGTGAATTGATTGATGTGCCTGCTCGACAGTAGCTTTCCCCGACTTTGGAAGTATTCACAAACAATCTATCTACTCAGCTATCATTTCTTTTTGCATAATTCATTTTCATGTACTTAAATGGTCCCCCTATTGTTCAAACAATGAATCCATCTTACACTGGTCAATCCTCGATGTCCCACTTCAGCCCTAAATTTGTTAAGACATCCAAAAAGTTGTGGTCACCCTTTGTCTATAAAATTAATCACCAAAGCCATTTCAATCCTCAACAGTTCTCGTCTGTAATTGCAGTGCTTGGGACTAGATGAGTGCCGTTTATATATATATATAAGACCATCACGAAACAACAGAGAAACGAAATAGAAGGGGCGAACTAAATCCAAAGTTAACAGGCTTTATCCCATACACCTAGACTTAGACCTCCTCTAAATTACCGCAAATCGAAGCAACATTAGAAAGAATAATAAAAGAAAGAAAACTTGGCGTCGTTGTCCAAGTAGACCGATTTGTATGTAATAGAGATACTCTTGCTAAAGAATGAGCAGCTTTATTAACAGTTTGAGGCGTTCAAACAAATGACAGATGCTGAAAGTGAGTTTTAAGCTCCTAGCAATCAGAAAGCACTACACTAACTTCAGAGAAATTTGCAGAACTAGAATTGAGACCATCAATAACCTCTAAACAATCTGATTCAACCAAAACATGATCCAAGTTAAGCCTTTTAAGTCAGGTTCCTATTTTATTAAATTTTATCTATATATTTATATAAAAATTTATATAAAAATATAAATTTTATTTTTATATAAATATATGAATGAGATTTAATAAAATATGATAAGTTTTATATAAATATATGGATGAGATTTACTGAAACAAAATATGCCTACTAGCTTGTGAATTATACTGAATATTTTGATATAGGCACTATTTATTTTGATACTCTATCTATTGGATGCCATGTACTCCTATTAGAGAATAGGTCGAGAATCTGCTTCTTATGTCTTATCATGTAATCTATTTTATTTCCTATTAATAAAAAATAAAAAATAAAAATATACAGGATATGATTTATAATATTGTGTTATATTTTAGTATTTTTAAAATGGCAGTAGTAACTTCTTAAATCATAACTTAATTAATTTTTTTACCAAATGTTAGTATATAAATCATAAATTACGCACTTTTATATAATTTAGACCTATTAAGCTCTTAAGTGATTAAAAAACAATTTCTTTAAACAATTACTAAAAATGTAATTTTGATTGTAACATTTTATAAAATGTCCAAATGAACCCTAATTATTATCTCTACTATAAGTACTATTTTAGTCATATTAAATTGCGATGAGTATTATTTTAGTAACATTATAGTATAAAGTGGTATCAAAGATAATGGTAGACTTGTTTAGACTTTTTGTGAAATAATAAGGTACGAATTACGTCTTTAACCTTTTTAAAAATGTTTTCACTTATTATAAAATATTTTTATTGGTTTAAATTATCAAAAATAATATTTAAAAATCATTTTAATAAGTTTTTATCAATTTGTCAACATAAATTATTATATCATAACTCTTCTGAAATAATCTTAATAATTACAATTAAAATAATTCGATAAATATAGGAAGAGATTATCCTAAATAAATGTAATAATAAATATCTTTTATAATTATATGGGGATTTTTTTTTTAATCAACACTAATCCTAAAATTGATCTAATTGGTCCAAACAACACTTGACATGTAATTTCACAAACAACAAGAAGGAAGGAACTTTATGGGAAACATATGGGTGGGTGAACTGGATTCTTTTGTTTGTATCACATGTTTGGTTTTAGTAGTTATTCATTCTGTTCAAAGCTTTCAACACTATTGTCTCCCTCAATAATGGAACAAAGAGGGCCACAGAATGCCTGAAATAATGTGATTGTGAATAGTTAAATCAACAAAGCATGTGACAATATACCCTAAATGGCTAAAAACATTAATCCTATGTTTATTACCTGTCTGCACTTAATCAGACTTTTCCAAATCTTAAGTAAGATTTGGAAGTTGATGCTTTCCATTTATAAAACTTCACATGGATGGAAAAACCCATTTCCATATTTTAAAAATGGGCAAAAAATGTAATTTAAATTTAATTTTTTATTAAAATACAATTTAAATCTTAATGTTTTAAAACATTCACTAAACGTTTAAAATAAATTCTCAGCGGAAATGAAAATTTTAACAGAATTAAATTTTGTAAATTAAGTATCATAATATGAGCGTTAATGTTATATTTTTTATTTTTTATAATTTTTTTAGTAGATTTCAATGTCATATGTAGGTTATATTATACCATGTAGACCAACCAACATATTTCAAAAATTAAATTATGTATTATTCATTAAAAAATAAAAAGTATTAATTATGTACTTGTTAAAATCATAAAAAAGTATCACATCAATAATAACACAACACTTTAATTTTTCATCTATTAAAAGTAACTTTACAATTGAGCTTAACGTTTTTAAATATTAGGGTTCAAGTTACTAATTTTAAGTAAATTATAAATTTACGATAAATTAGTAAATTATTTTAAGTAGGGGATAAATTAAATGGAGCTTGTAAAACCCTAAAGAATGTTTCACTTCTAACAACCCATCTCATAGGTATCTTTGATTTAGCTCTCACATGGCTACAAATTTTACACTCATGTCATCACATGCTTAGCCCACTTTCCATCTTCATGCAAATGCAAATAGATTCAATCCAGAGAAAAAGCATTCACTGTGGTGTATGGTTAATCTCCACTAACCTAAATGATAACCTTGATTTATCTCCTCTCCCACCTTTTGTAGCCATTAAAGCTTGATCTTAAAGCAACATTTAAGTCTCAAAGATCTTGCTTGTTCAAAAGTGCAGGCATAATCATAGAAATCAAAATGGCTTTTGTCTTTAGCTCCCAAAGGTGTTCATGTGTTGTCCTCACATTCTAAAACACCTACTTAGCTTACTAGTTTCTAGTTTACAAGACCACTTTCATTTCAATACATGAAAAGAAAGCTATAACTTTAATCATTACACAACAAAGCTACAACTACTTCACTTTATAAATCACAAGTTCCCAACACTTCCATATCACCTTCCTTAATTCCTCATCGATCTCGAGCAGACTATTGCACGAATATGGTGTCAGCACTAAACACTGTCCAAGCAACCTCTAGATCAGTTGATCAACCACCCAGTCCCAGAATCTCTTTCTCTTCTGAGTTTCTTGATGATAATTTCATTTCCAGTACTCCAAACCCACAAGCGGAGAAGGATGAGGAAAATATGGAACGAGACAAGGCAAGAAACCCAGAATTTGAGTTCCTTTCAAGCAACATGAGTAGCCACAACATGTTGACAGCTGACGAGCTTTTCTTTGAAGGGAAGTTGCTGCCTTTTTGGCAAATGGAGTACTCAGAGAAACTCAGTAGAATAAGCCTTAAAACTAAAGAGAGGAAGGGACGAGAAGAAGAGGGTTTAGCAGAAGCGAACAAGGAAGAGGCGAGAGTAAGTTGGTTGGTCGACGATGAACAATCTCCGAGACCACCAACGTGCACTGTTTTATGGAAAGAATTGCTTAGGTTAAAGAAGCAAAGAGCTTCTTCTCTGTCACCATCCTCTTCTTCTTCCTCAACGTCCTCTTCTTCTAGCTCACTTGCAGACATTGTGACAACAGAAGGAAAAGGAAGTTCAGGGAACAATAGTGAGAAACATGTGAAGAGGGTAAAGAAAGGGCTGGAGAGAACGAGATCAGCTATTGTTAGGATAAGGCCAATGATAAATGTGCCCATTTGTACTCAAGTGAAGAGCAGTGCATTGCGACCATTGTTCCCGTTAAAGAAAGGAAGATTAGAAAGGTGAAAATGGTGGTGGTAGCTCGTTAAAATTTGCTGAATCTGTAGAGGGATTGTTCAACATGTTCCTGACATGAGTCCTTTCATTTCCTTCAAAACTTTAATCTTCCATATTTTACTTATATGTGCTTAGATTACAGTCGGTTGCCATGGCAGATACCACGAAGCATATTAATAAGTAATTATAAAATTTTTATAATTATCTCTAATTTTTTATTTGAATCATATTTAATTAATACTACTTAATTGATTTAGATATAATGATCTTGTCACTGGTTTTTTTTTAATTTTTTAACTAATGTTTAACAACAGAATGCTTCTCAAAAATAAAAATTATAATAAATTTCAAATTTCCAAAAGATTAAAATTCAGGGTTGACATAAAATAATGTCCTCTTCCCTCTTTGCGTCATTAAGTACGCTCAGTGATTCAACGGACAAGGTGAGAGGGGGCCCAGCCATATGCAGGTTTCAGGTACTGAGAATAAGGAGGACCCATTTGTAAAGATCATGAATGCAAGTTATGTTACATGTGAGAATACTGTCCAGTACTTCTAATGATATCCGTTAAAAATCAAACAAGTGTACAACTCTTTTTCACATTCTTTAAGACTGCTGATAAAAAAGCAAAAAAAAGCTGAAAAAGCCAGTCCTTTTTTGTTGCTTTCGAAGTACAGAGCCAAGGTCAGGAATCTTTTGGCATTTTGTAAAAAGATTGGAAAATGGAAATGCACATCTCAAAGATATTACCACAATACTCACAAAATGATACAATAAAGTATATTCTCAAATATAGACAGATGTTTTACAGTTATAAAGGAAAGCATGATACAGTTGTGTTGTGTCAAAACGAATGAGATTATAGACAATCATCTGCAGTATACAGTTTTTGGTGCCCAAACTTGAACTCAGGCGCTTGAATTGGATTGTATTAGAAAAGGTCAGAAGGCAACAGCAGAACTATTAGCAAAAATTTCCAGAACCAAACGCTATTGTGGCTTCAACAAATGCTATGCACATAAAGTAATAATCGAATCGTGGTTTAACTGGACGAGCAGCCTTGACATAGACTTCATTTCTTTAAGAATGTGACGATGTTAAGAATCTATTCCCAGAAGTCCTAATCAGTAGAATTTAAGAATCAGATTAAGTTTGCAATACAAGTTTTACATTAGTAGGCACCAAATCACAGAATCTGCGGAACAAGGTATTGGTATTGAGCTTACCTAAGGTCCAAGCCAGGTTTTCCATTGAGTGTTGTTGGAACTTGACCAGTCAAATTATTGTTCTGTAAGAATCTGAACATCAAAGGAAATTGGCAGGTCAATCAGATAACTGATCAAACACAAGTTTCAGGCGGAGATACTAATTTCCAAATCAATTCCCATAGATGACATAATGTCGCTCTTTGACTTTTGCATTGGATCTGCAGACTTAAGTGGTTGACTATATAAACTAAAACAATGGTATACCTAAAAATTGCTAAGCAAAATTCGATGTCATTATCCAAACTAAATTAAGCCAATCTGTCAAATACATAAGATTGATGAAGTATAGTTTCTGCCCAATTCACACCGAGAAAAGACAGATAGTACTTGCTGAGCCTTAAGCAATTGGAAGGACAATAACCTCTAGCATACCCATCCCCCCTGTAAGGCAAGAAGCCATGTGAGATATTTCAATGGCATGGGTCCAACCATGAAAGTATTGAGCTGGTTAACTTGGAAACTAGACGATGTTAATCATAAGTTTCATATTAATTCATTTCTGAAAATGTCATTGATCAACTTGTCTTTCTCACATGGATAAAAGCAGCTGAAGGTTGGTACCTTTCTGCATTCCAGATCCTACTTCACATTGAATCCCTAATGTAACAAGCTATCTGGATGATTCGGTAACAGAATAAATTTGTAAAATAAGGAATGTTTGTTTTTATTTGGACGTCATTTTTCTGACAGAGTCAATGGATTGCATGTCAAAAATTCCATGGCAAGAAGTTAACTCAAAGGGTAGATTTTAGGATTACATATGAACCGTTTCCTGTTAGTCTTCTAGAAAGTTAACCTATGATCTTCTTTTGAACTGGCTAATACTAATAAATGTACAACAAATATTTGGTTTCCCAGTTAACAACACTTTAGCTTCTGCAGTTAGAGATTTTTGCTTCATAGAAGTAATAACAACAACAACAACAACAACATTTTAATAGAAATCTCACTAAGATGTGGGGTCTGAAGAAATCTAAAAATACGCAGTCTTACCTGTAACTAACAGCGAGGCTATTTCTGATAGATTAAATAAAAAAATTAAATTTATCTAGCACGCTTATCCCATTGGGATATTATATCCCATAGAGTTCATAAATTTAGCTGAACAGTTACAAGCTTTTAAAAAAAAGCCAAAACAAAATGATATTGCAATTAATTGTTATGGCTATGAGAGCAATGACAGAATGATTAAGAGCAAGAATAGGAGCATGGATGAATTATCACAGAGATTAGGACTTACAGTTCGCGCAGTCCCTTAATATTTCCAAGTGATGGAGGGATAACTCCAGTTAGTTGATTATCTTCCAAATGCCTAATGAAAAGTTGGATCAAATGATAAAACTGAATAAAATTGGAATAAGCAGCATTTGAATGATCATCCCTTATTTTCTAAAAATTGAATGCCTTGTAGAGCACATCAGCATACAGTGTGTAATCAAACACCTGAATTATATCTAAGATGCATGGTCACTATGGGCAGGATTTAGCACAAGTTTAGGTGGGAAGACCTATCACCTCTGAATTCATGGTGTCGACACCAACTTTTCGTTGGCAATCAAGTAAGCATTTGAAAAGAACAAATAATCAGAGACAGAAAGAATTAGACAATCTTACAATGTCTTCAGCATCCTTGTTGAACTAAGATCAGGTATAGATCCCGACAGGTTGTTATTTCCAAGCCATCTGTTAAAAACAATGGACCATCAATTTTACAGTTTGTTCTCACATTCCATGAGCTTTGAAATAGTTGATGACTTACATGTCAGTCAATGCAGTTAATCTGGCAATACTAGGTGATATGGATCCAGAAAGGCCCATATTTGTCAGATTCCTACAAGCAATATGGAAAGGGAAAATCAATTCTCTGTCAAGCAGCCAAAACAATTATTTTACACAAGTAACGTGCCAACTCACAGAGTAACAACACGAATCCGAGAGCCTTCAGAGCATGTAACTCCAGTCCACGAATACTGGCGGGGCATGCAGGGATCACCATTCCAGTCAAGTGGAGGGTTATTAAAACTTGTTTTCAATTTTTGCAAAGCTATTACTGCACCAAATAATGGGGGAAATGAACTTGGCTCCAATTTAGTGCCTTTTTGAATCACAGATCAAAAAAGAACAAAAGCATACGGTATTTTCTCATGATTTGTTAGACGAGACGAAGTGAAAACAACTACCAGTATCTTTACGCGTTATCAAGTTTAGACACCACTCATATGATTAACAGATAAAACGAGGAGGGGATTCACGGTTGTGTCTGCAGCGACACAGAATATGAAATACAACACATGTAATGGTGGCGAATTCAAAAAGTAAATCTTGGTTTGCAACTCCAGCAACAATTCACATCCATTTAATCATGTATGTTCAACTTGGCTCATTACTGTTGTACTAATGACTGCAAGATAATCATAGAAGAATGGAAACATTTCAGAAACATGAGCAAACAGGGAAAAGAAAAAAGAAAGAAAGAAAGCGGCATTAGATAACAGTTGTACATATGTTACCATCTCTTGTAAGAGTTCTTCCGCCAAGCACCAGCACATCAAAAACCTCTCCGCCATTAATCAATGGACCAACACTTGAACCATCATCAGGAGTCAAAGTCAAAGTTGTAAGACCATCAAGGGGCCACTCAGATGCAAACACCGCAGAACCAACAGGGGAAACACTCAAATTTTTGTAGTATGTCACATCATTGACGCTAACATTAATCACCCGCGAGCCAGGTTGGACTGAATTACGATTCTCCGCGAAGTATAGAGCAATGTAGTAATTTGACTTGGGAACAGGTGATGGAGGCCAACTCAACTCCATAGCACCTAAGTGATCGGTTGATAACTCTGTTTCAAATATCTTCGAGGGAGGATGATTCCAAATGCCAGAAACAGATACATTTTTGTTGCTTGATTTGGTCGGATCAATTCCTCCTAGTGGCTCCCAAAACCTATCAAATTGATCATCAGGGTATCTGATCAAAACCAAAACACACTCCAATCAGAAGTAGTTTAACAAAACAATTACACAGACAGAATGTCATCTACAAAAGGGTAATGACCAAAACATCATTTCTTTTCTCCAACTCTTATGGTATAAATCCAATCCTCATCTCAAGTAAACAATGTCTACGTAGATTCCACATTAAAAACTCACCTAATGATAGGTCCGCTGTATCCAAAACTGTGTCTTGCAATTAAATGAAGTCCAAACCGCGTAAAATCGGTAGAATTATAAAGCGAACCCCCCAAAATCACGAACTCGATAGCCGAAATAAAAGGGTCTGATTCGGTATACGAATTTGCGGCTATACACAAACTCATGGTCCTTCCCTGAGCCAAGAAAACCCCTTCGTAATACGAAGACATCCCGTTCAAGTAATCCTCCGTCGTATTGACCACGCTCCACACAGTCCCGTCCACAATCTGATCAAACACAGGCGGAGTGTCCTCGCCGTTGACTCCGCCGTAGAAGTACGTAGTCCGGAGCATGTACTTGGCCCCGCGGAAAACGGGAACCGTGTAGCAAAATTTCCTGCGTAAATTCCCACGGAGAGGGAACGAGCGAACTGTGGCGAGGGTGGGGACGAGGACGGGAATCGCCACTGCCTTGGAAGTCCCCACGGAGATGAATCCATCGTCTGGGACCCATCGGCGGCCGTCAATTGTATATGCGCCGGTAGCGCCGCAATCGATCAGAGTACCTGAAATTAAAAAGGATCAAAAGATTATGAAACTTAAGAAAAGAGAGAGAGAGAGAGAGAGAGAGTTATACAAGACTTAAAGAAGAACGATGAAACAACCTCTAGGTGGTGGAGGGAGAGGCTGACAGAGAGAAATGAAGAGGAGAGAAGAGAAGGAAATGAACAAGAGGAGCAGAGAGGACATAGTCGAGAAGGACGAGGAGGGGGAGGTATTGGCATGTAGTAGCAATACCAGTAGAAGAGAAGAGAAAAGCGTTGAGGTTGTTTGTGTGTTGTTAGGTGTTTGAGTTGTGTATGCGGTGGTGGTGGTGGTGGTTATGGAGTAGGTGGTGGGGTGATGGTATGATATTGTCAAGGCAGTTGAAAGAGTCTACGAATACAAGAAAGGAATAGAAGGAGGAGTTGGACGAGAGGGAAGGAATTTAGCAGTAACGTGACGCGGGAAGGGCATGTCCAGGCCAAATTTAATTAATTAATTTATTTATATTCACTTTTCTTTTTACTGCATTATAATTATAATTATTTTTAGATTATAAAACTGAATTTCTATTAATTTAATTGGGAAAATTTTAAATTAATTAACCTTTTAATTTAATTTATTTTAATAACTTATTTTAGTAAAGATCTTCTAATTTATTGATAAGTTATTCAATTTGTATAAATTAATTAATTTTTAAGCTTAATAAAATAATTTTTAATTTTATTATACATCAATTTTATGACGGATTAAATTTTTAAATTGTATTTTATTAATTTATTGTTAATAATAATTATACAGGTTATTGTAGAGTAGTGGAGGGTCAACTTCTGTGTGTCTGTAGTTGGTTGGTTGGTTGTTTAGTACCAACTTATTGTTATCGCGTTTTAATCCGTTTTGTCGTACAGGCTATGTATTCTAGAAGTGGGTCAATCTCATCTTCCGAAGTTAAAGCCAAAGTTTATGGCAGGTATAATATTATTTTATTATTTGAGAAGAGGGATTATAATAGAATGAGACAATAATGGAAGGTTTTATATTAGATTCTATTCTATTTTAAATAGTAAAAATAATTCTTTAATATAATATTTATTTACATTCTATTTTATTATAAATCATTTCATTCTATTAAAAATTTTACATTCAATCAAGTATAGACTTACCATCTTTAGATTAACGTAAGGTCTTTAATGGAATAAAATAGAATGAAATGTAAATATATATAATATTAGAAAATTATTATTTGGGAGAGATAAAAAAGATCATAAATATAGTGAAATATTGTTTATCATTTTATATTATATTCTAAAACTTCAAATCGAAAGTAATTATTTTTACTATTTATGATGAAATATAATGTAATGTAAAACTCTCCCTTTTTACTATATTATATTTCATTATATTATAAACCATCTTCTTTAACGATGAAATAATATTTCATTCCATTAATAATTACATAATCAAGCATAGCCTAAAGTCTAATATTTAAAAATTAAATATTAATCTTTGTTAATTATATTATTAAAATGGTAATAGATTGACACTTAATTTAATAAATAAAAAAGTTTATATTAAAATAAAAATTTTTATTTTAAAATAAGTGTCCCACCACCGCCAAACATTTTGACTTCTTCTCCAACTTAATTATCTTTTTCAAAGTCTTGAAAGACTAAGGTTGCATAACTTTGCGTGATCAATTCAATGTTCTACAAATTTGCTTGCTTTGTGTCTTGATCTTAAAACAAAGAGCTTTGGAAATTGGAGAAATGGGCTTATACTTAATAAAATTAAATTAAGATTTAAACCATTGATTATTGAAAGGAGGTTGCGAGTTATAATTAATAAAGTAAATGGATGCTTAAAATTATTATCATCTTAAAATTTTATTTTCCATGCATTGTTAAGTATCAAAAAAAGAATCTTTAAAAAATTAAATCATAAAAATCATCAATTTTGATAATGAGAAAATTAAATAAAATATACTAAATATAAAAAACAAAAATGTGTTTATAACTTTTAAACCGATAAATCTACAATAAAACATTTACACCAAGATAGTTGAAATTTATTAGATTATATATGAAATTTATTAGAAATGGCAACTAAACTCAACCTAATCACTTAACCAGGTCAGGCCCGAATCGACTGAGCTTATAACAAAAATTTAGGCTTGATTTTTCTAAAAATTCGGATTTAAGATCAGGCTTGAGATCAAGTTATCTAAAGCTTGATTATTATAAACAAAACAAAACGACGTTGTTTTTACATTCTCAAATTTTTTTAAAAATTTATAGATAAAAAATCCAAATTAACTCCAAAGTCGAGTTTGGGTGATAAAAACATAATATCTTATTCAACTTAGGAACATACCATGTTTAAACATATTTTCTCCATAACTTTAGCTTCAATTATATATAGTTGAAAATATGTATAAAAATAATCTGATGATTTTTTATTAAATAAAAATAAATTTCACACTTTCTCATGAAACAATTACAAAATTTTGATTTATTATGATCATTACGATTTGTTATTTATTATTAATTATTTATATTAATTTTATTATTTGATTTAAAATGTTAGTTTGATAAGTAATTTAATTAAAATACATAAGTAATAATACAATAAATTATTTGTTAAAGTTTTGTCGGTTTACATTCTACAGCATTTCAAAATAGAACCAATGGGGGCCGGTCAACACTGGTGATAACAAAATTGGGCCCAGAACCACGACACCATTAAAACGTGGCCCCCAGTTTCCTACCCTTAAATTGACCCCTCACTGAGAGGCTCCCTTAGCCTTCACCATCTAACCACTCATTGCATTAGGGTAGTAATATACCATATCCAATCAAAGGAATGGATATAGAGATAATGAATCGTACACATAACGACAATGGACCGGAGGATCTCCGCACCGAATCCCCTCCAAGTTGAAGTTGTTGTCATGTGCTGGAGTTAATGTCTCGGTTGGTTCTTTGATTGATACGTGACTTTTCTTTTTCTTCTTTTTAACAATCGTGTAAATCTAGTCGCCATCACTGTTTCAGAATGTGCAAAGTGTATTTAAAGATGACACTTTACCCTTGCTTGGAATCTCAAATTACGTTGGTTGGATTGAGCTGGAAGTCGATTTTACAGCAGTGGTGATTATCTTATCCTCCTCCGATAGTCATTCTTGAGCGCTCAACCCTATCATTATGGGTATTCACAAGTTGTTTACTCACAATTGAACTGTTGCATATCACCATATCTACCGAGAGAGTAATCGTTGTGCTGACTAGCTCGTAAATTATACATCTCACTTTTTTTATAGGCGTCCATTATTTTCCTACTACACCTATCATGTGCCATCATATTCTTCTTGTAGATATATTCGGGTTTCAGTTCCCGCATCCCGGCCTGTAATTTTCTTAGTTTGTTTCCCTAAAAAAAAAAAAGACACTTTGTTTTGTAAGGTGGTGCCGAGCTTTTGATCACTTTTAAATGTTAATTATTTGTGATAAAAAAAGTTACAATTCAAGTTATAAAAATAAAGAATTATATATAATTGATTTTTTTTTTCCAGATTCTTCTAAAGTGAGAAATCTTATTCTCTCGAGTTATTATTGTTGTACTTTGATTTATTAAGAATTATATTTAATTTGAAATCTTATTAAATTTCAAACAAATTAAAGTTAAAAATTTGAATTAAACCCAAATTATAAAGGACCCTAATTTGCTTATTATTATTATTATTATTATTTAGGTAAAATCACAATCTAAACTTGTATGGGCTGTTTTAAACCAACATTGTTATAATTTTATTTCTTCAAATAATAAAATTTCTTAATTTTAAAGACTAAATTGAGGGTATACTTGATTTACTTGGGAGAATGCTAATAAGAATTGTAATGAAAATATATATGACGTATATCTCTCGCTATATTGGAGAGTATAAAGTATTGTTCTAAAGGAAATATAAAAATACTGTTATTCGATCATAATATATTGTCAATCATCTTTTCTCATTCTTTACCTATTTATTTCTTCTCGTACCAACTAATCAGAAGTTGTTTTGGAAGATAAAAATAGAAAATTCGGTCATTTTTTAAGAGAAATCTTGAACCTTTTATGTTGAGCTTAGGTTGAGACCAATTTTGGATTTAATTTGAAACTCAATTAACTCAAGCTTGACTTATTATTTATAAATCAAATTTAATTTTATTTATTTAACTTAATTACCATGTATATCATCCATGTTTTGAAAAAAACTCCTAAATTTTAATTTTATTGATAAAATAGGTAGCTTAACTCAGCTCTTAAAAATAAAAAGAATAATTAAACTTGACTTAAATTTATAATTTAGGATAATTATAATAAATTATTAGTTTGAGTCGTATTTAATTAGTTCAGTTCGTATTTAAGAGTTATGATGAATTGTTATATAAATAATATTTGATTAGTATAAGTGCGATGCTAGTATCGCGTATATTTTATTATTATTCTTAACAAAAATTTAAAAATTTTTTATGAAAAAATAAAAATTAATTTTTTTAAAAAATGTAAAAAATAAAAAAATTTCAAAATTTTCAGAGATTTAAGCCGTTTATCCTTAAATAAATTATGATTACATAATAATAATTATGCATTTCAAACAATTCATTATTCATTTAAGTTAAGGATTTATGATTATGTATGCTTTCTTTAATTAATAATTTTAAATAAATATAATGATTTTTTAAATACATTATCCATACCTTTTATGTTGCCGATTAACACTTAATCCTTAGCTTGACTGGACCATTTTGGAGCTTTTATGGTAAAAAGATATATACAAAGACAAAGTGGACCATTTGCGTCACAGATCGTACCAACCTTAAAAATTTTAATTGTTTTATTTTGAATCACCTTTTGGCTTTACATATTAAAAATCACATTTCAAAATGATAAAAATGAACAAAATGACAAAAATACCCTTGGATCCCGGTCTCGTAAGCCCTCGAGGCCTCAGGCTTTGGTGATTTTGCTAATTAAGCCTCGCTGTCGCTCTTCTTTCCCGTCTCTCCTTCTCCGTCTTGGTGTTGATGGAGCAACAGAGGCACAAGGATCAGTTACCACCTGAGAGGAAGGGGCAAAAGCGAAAACTGGAGGAGGAATTCGACGACGAGAAGCGGGAGATCTCGCCGGCGGTCCCTTTCGCCGATGCTCGCCAAGCTCTGTTATGCGAAGTCTGTGCACAGGTTCATATACTTAACTCCACTTTCTCCTGGCTAGAAGCAGATCGGGCCGCCGCTAAACGCGCCACTCACGTCCTCGCCGAGCTTGCCAAAAACGGTTAACTATCCCCGCTTTATTTTGTCTCTGAGTTTTTAATTGAGATTTCTCTCTCTCTCTCTTTGCAATTGGGCTTTGGTAGTGTTGTGTGTGAATTGAGAGGTTTATAGTTGGTGATTACAGAGGAAGTAGTGAATGTTATTGTTGAAGGAGGAGCAGTACCGGCTTTGGTGAAGCATCTTCAATCGCCGCCGTTGCCGAGCGAAGTTGATCGTAGTCAGAAGCCGTTCGAGCACGAGGTGGAGAAGGGGAGTGCTTTTGCTCTGGGATTACTTGCTGTGAAGGTTCTTTAGCTATGATTTTTTATCTTTATCTTTCTATTTGTTCACACGCAATCCGAGTGCCTGTTGAAGCTAGCATTTCTTAGTTATTAGGTTTCGAATTTCAGTTCTATTTCCTCTTTTTGTTCCTAGTTGGTTGTGAGAAAATTTCACTAATTAGTGGGAGGAATTTCGCAAACCTTTTTCTTTTATGATGTGTATTAGAAGGAACTTGTATATATTGAGCGAGTTTTGTTAGTTTATGTATTACATTCGTGCAAAATTAGGTGAGTTATCAGTTGTTCCAACATTTTAGTTCTACTGTAATTGCATTCTTTGGGTTGATCGTTGTACTTCATTTTTGTTTGTAACTGTACTTATTGATGCATGTTTGGTGGTTCTTTGGTGATTGAGTTTCTCTAAATTGATTTAAGGATGTATGGAACTGAAATTATTGGCTGTAAGCAACCTGTATGATAGTTGACCCTTCCCTTGCTTTATTTATCCATCTCATCACTTATTGCTATTTCCATATATTTTTATTGATAGCCGGAGCATCAACAACTCATAGTCGATACTGGGGCATTGACACATCTTGTGAACCTGTTGAAGAGGCATAAAGGTTCTAGTTCTCGAGCTGTGAATAGTGTAATTAGAAGGGCAGCCGATGCTATCACCAATCTTGCTCATGAAAACAGTAGCATTAAGACTCGTGTTAGGTTTGTTGGTTATGGTGGTGGTTTGATCTAGATGTTAAATTGATTCCTACAGCGTTCTAGTTGTTTATGGTGTCCACACTGGCAGGATGGAGGGTGGAATACCGCCTTTGGTTGAGTTGCTCGAATTCAGTGATACCAAAGTGCAACGAGCAGCTGCGGGGGCATTGCGAACCTTAGCTTTTAAGAATGATGAAAATAAGAATCAGGTGGTGGATATTTCTTAAACGGTATCTTTTGTTGTTTGTTTGCACACGTAAACGATAGGAGTGTCTTTTGCTTTGCAGATTGTTGAATGTGATGCCCTTCCTACGCTCATTTTAATGCTACGATCTGAGGATACTGGAATACACTATGAAGCGGTAGGAAATGTTTAAACTGCCATTTTTCATCAGATTTTGGAATTTGAACTCAGTTAAAGTTTCACTTTTTTCAACTTGGCATGAGTTTAAGTACGTGCTATCATTTGTCTGGATGTAAGGTTGGTGTGATAGGAAATCTGGTGCATTCTTCTCCAAACATAAAGAAAGAAGTTCTTTCTGCAGGGGCTTTGCAACCGGTCATTGGCTTACTTAGGTCTGTTAATGTGCTTAATTTGATCAGCCTTCACTTAGTTTAGCAGTGTAAGATCTACTCTTGACTTCAAAGTTCATTTGGCAACAGCTCCAGCTGCTCAGAAAGCCAGAGGGAAGCCGCTTTATTACTCGGACAATTTGCTGCAACTGATTCAGATTGCAAGGTTTACTAGAATTTTGGCCTATTAGTGTCCTATATCCCTTTTTTTACCTCATTTCTAGGACGCTAGTGTTACCTTACTGATGCTAAATACAGAAATAAAATCAATCTAAATGCATAAAAGGAGCACAGATGTTTTCATATGGACATTTTGATGTAAATTGGCTTTGGAATAAAGTTTTAAACTGAGTATGTGACTTTTTGGTAGGTTCATATTGTACAAAGGGGTGCTGTACGACCTTTAATTGACATGCTTCAGTCTTCTGATGTACAACTCAGGGAAATGTCAGCTTTTGCATTGGGGAGGTTGGCACAGGTTGCTACCTATATCTCCTTTTCTTTTATTATGAATCTTAATTTGGAAGATCGCATGAAGTTGGCTTTACAATCTTGCTATCAATCATTTTTTTGCTCTTTCCACAAATGAACTTGTTATTTTGCTCTGCATGTTCGCAATTTAGAACAGTATTGTAGAAATAATTGTAACTTTACTTAGCCTGTCGGTCCAATGGTCTTCAAGTTTCTTAATTACTCAATTAACTGGTCTAAAGTTTCATTTCTTTTGTTTTAATCCCTTGACTCAGAGGATAATGTGTATGATGGTCTAAGCAAGTTCTGAAACTGAGACCATTTTTCAAGAGTGTGATTGAATATTTGCTCTATTTTACAAATCTGCATAATTCTGATGGAGCATTCTTTTAACTTGAACATATTCTATACCAGGATCCACACAACCAAGCTGGAATAGCTCACAATGGTGGTTTATTGCCATTACTAAAGCTTCTAGATTCAAAAAATGGATCTCTGCAACATAATGCTGCATTTGCTCTATATGGCCTTGCAGACAATGAGGTGTGTCCTGCACTTTTTGAACTCTTGTAGAGTTATGAATCAATTCTAGAACATTTTAAACTCAAATTCTTCTCTATTTCATAAGTCTTATTGTGTTTGTTCTTTATTCAATAGGACAATGTGTCTGATTTTATTAGGGTGGGAGGTGTCCAGAAACTGCAGGATGGAGAATTTATTGTTCAAGTATGTTTATTACAAGTTTTTCTTTTTGCTGTAATGCTTATTTATTACTGATAAGTGTGTAATATTTTGTATAACATCTATCACTGGGAGAAAGTTACCAGTGCATTGCTGTTTCATCCTTACCAATATGAAGGTTTATTATATATGATCATGCTTGTAGGCAACAAAAGATTGTGTGGCAAAGACTTTGAAAAGATTAGAGGAGAAGATTCATGGACGGGTTAGTTTTGTCTAATTTTCTCTGTTTATCCACCCTGTTAAAACTACATTATTATTATAATCCTTCTATTGACTATTTTCGACCACATGTAGCTGTCAAAGTTTAATCAAGTAACTTTCTCGTGTAGGTTTTAAACCATTTGTTATACCTGATGCGTCTACCAGAAAAGGGTGTTCCACGACGTGTTGCTTTGGCACTGGCACACCTTTGTGCTCCCGATGATCAGGCTACAATATTCATCGATAGCAACGGTATTTAGTCTAAGCAGTCTTATTGACTAAAATGGAAAAGAAGTGAAAATGAAATTGTTTGTCAGTTTGTTCTAACTTCTACTTACTTGAGGTGCTCAGTGTTATATTTGCTGCTTAATTTTTTTAATGTAGGACTGGAGTTACTTGTTGGCCTTCTTGGTTCTGCAAGCCCAAAACAACAACTTGATGGAGCTGTGGCTCTCTATAAGTTGGCTAATAAATCGATGACTCTTTCTCCCGTTGATGCAGCTCCTCCTTCTCCAACGCCACAGGTGAGGTTTCATTGAACATAAGTTTTCTTTTGTCTTGGCTGTTTGTCATTATATGAACCAATTGTTTGATTTGGAATTCTTTTGGAATAAGAGTCACTATGATGAAACCGAAAAACAATAGATGCCATAAAAGTTCTTTCTTTTTATTCGTTGGTTATAATAGTTGATGATAGGTTTGTAAGACCTAAACTTAGTTCCTACTGTGAATCATTGTTTCTGGGCTTTTATGAAGCTTTTTCTAACTCAGAAATCTAGCAAATGCTGACGGTTGACTTCTGAGAGAGGGAAGTGTTGGAATGATGGCAATTGGCATTTGTTAATTTCTATTACTTTCTTCCTGTTTACATTCTTTTATTATAGTTGTTATGAATTTTGGGATGTTCTTGTAGTTATAAGCTTGTAACCCCAATAACCCTATTATTATGTGTACAAAGGCCAAGCACATGGTTAGCTTAGGCTGTATTTCTTTTGTCTCTCTGGCTATATTAACAATAGCTTCCTGTAGAACTAAGACATTTATATTTCTGTTTGTATGCACTTTATGGACAATGTATCATATTGTGAAAAGTGCTGTGGTTGGTTGTATGTGTTTGATTTTTTATTTTTTAAACTTATACCTTTCTCGGGAGTTGAACACATTGTTTATGAATTTTCTTGCTGGAAATGTGCTAACTTCATTTTTCTAGTACTGCAGAGTGCGGATAATAGTATCTGATCTAAAATATTTAATAGAAGTTCATGATTAGACCTTTCTTTTTGTTTTCTTGCATGCATTAAAATTATTGTTGGCCAGCTTAACCAGGATCCATTCTTGCAATAAGCGATTACTCCCAATTCTTTTTTTGTGTATAATAAGTTAAATTTGATATCAAATTCAGGTGCTTCTTCTCAGTTTTGTTTTTAGGGAATGCTTAATGTTGGTTATATTCACATTTTCTTGAATAATGCGTTTTCTACTGCTACTTTTATTCGTTATGGATATTTTTGAGAATTTCTGTAATGACAGACAAGTTTAATTGCAGGTATATTTAGGGGAGCAGTATGTAAACAGTGCTACACTGTCAGACGTTACCTTTCTAGTTGAAGGTTGTAACTAAATAGTTATATAATTCAATTGTAGTACTTGTGTCGAAAGCTTAACTTTTATACTATTTTGAGTTACGAGAAATATTGGTTTCATTTGTAGGTTGAACTCTCATGACAGCTGCATGCCATAATTTGCAGGTCGGCGGTTTTATGCCCATAGGATTTGCCTCCTTGCTTCATCAGATGCCTTTCGTGCAATGTTTGATGGTGGATATCGGGTAAGTATGCATACAATCCCGGGGCCTAGGAAGGGTGAACTGTGGTTGCTCTGAGCATTGCATTTCTTGAGTAAACTGGAAAATTTCAGCAGATGATCGACTTTAAACTGATAAATACATAGTTTCAATTCAAATTTATCCATTTCTTGACTAGTATGTTGTAACTTATAACAACAAAGAATTGGTTTCCTCATCTAAACTAATATTTTCTTGCATGTGATGCAGGAGAAAGATGCAAGAGATATTGAAATCCCAAACATTCGATGGGAGGTTTTTGAGTTGATGATGAGGTTTGATGAGTTTTCATGTTTGTGATAAAGTTTGAGCAGAAATAAATTCTCTAATGATTTTGTCTTTGACAGATTTATATATACTGGATCAGTTGATGTTACATTAGATATTGCACAAGATCTCTTAAGGGCTGCTGATCAGTATCTCTTGGAGGGACTTAAGCGTCTCTGCGAGTACACCATTGCACAGGTGAGCTATAAATCTATTCTTTATATGTTTATTCTGCTTCAAAGCTGTAAAAGAGTAATACTTGCAACAGCTGTTCTCACTCACTATCCCTTTTAACATTTCTTTTTTATCTTTCCTCTTTGTAGGATATATCATTGGAAAATGTTGCAAGCATGTATGAGCTCTCGGAAGCTTTTCATGCAATTTCTTTGAGACACACGTGCATTTTGTTTATCCTGGAGCAGTTTGATAAATTGAGTGGCAGGCCTGGGTATGTCTCTACTCCCTGTTCTAATTTTCCATATTCCTATTGAACCAAATACTATTTTTGACTAATTGTATTAAGTTGCTTCCATTTTTGACTAATGCTTATCCGACAGTTGAACAAATTAATTGGTGATATTAAGTAGTTGTTTCTTTTGATAACTGGTATTTACTTCCTAGGTAGAATCAAGCTATCTGGCCTGTTTTATTAGAGTTCCAAACATCTTATTCCTCTGAAATGGGAAGGAGCATTTATCTTGCTGATAAGAGGCAACCTCGTAATTTTTCATTGACCATAGATATCTACTGTTGAATGATGAAATTTGCAGGCACTCCCATTTAATGCAGCGTGTTATACCCGAGATTCGCAGTTACTTTGCCAAGGCACTTGTCAAACCTAACACACATAACTTGCGGCTGTAGATGGCTCTGATAGTTGATTCATGATTGATATATCTAACTAGATACGCTGTACAGAAGAAGGTGGTAAATCTGCACTGTTTTTCTGCTTGAAGGTTATGATTGATCGATTTATATTATGGTTCATGACCATTCCTGATGTAGAGTTGTATTGCACGTAGTCACTGTTAAGTTTTGACCTTAGCTCCGTGTTCTGGGAATGTTAACATGACCCTCACTGTGATCCATTTGTTGTGACTTAGAGCGAATTGGCATTTAGTAAGTAATGCATCTCTTTATGAGCGATAATAATATTCTTGCCTGATTCTGACTTTACACTTGTCTGAAAAAATTTAAGAGCTAAAGTCTCACGCAGATCTTTACCTTTCTGCCAGTTTACTAGAGGAAAATTTTGGGCTGTGCTATGATTTTCTAACACAAATTTTAAACTCTTCCATACTCGACTGTAGCCAATTTTGATCAGACCTGCTAATTTTAGTGCAATTTTCTTATCATCAGATGAAACTATAGAAGGCTCCAATTGTGATAACAATCTTTGTCCAAAATGAAGCATTGGGCCCTACAGGGCAGGAGTGGGAGCTTCAGATGCAATTTTAATTAAAATAATATTTATTCACTAATTTTAGATTTGATTTAGACGGTAAATCTCGTCTTTTCTGGTGTGATATTACTCTGATATGTCTTTTATTTAATCAACTAATTTCATGTCATAGCTTTTAATTCTATTTGAAGTTTAGAGATCAAATTTAGAAATAATAAACTTAATATTAATATTATTCTTAACAATTTAACCTAAGTTAATACTCTTTTACACGATAGATTCCATTCGTCCTAATTAACAAATGTACTAATGATAATCGATTAAATATTATATCATGTTTATGGACAAGTTATTTTTATAAAATTATTAGTTTCTATAGCAGTATTCATTTTCTTTTCTTTTATAATTATATAGTATTTTTGGTTAATGAAATTGTTTATCTTTGTATTGTTGATATCATTTGATTATTAATTAGAAGATTAATTCGTCAAATGGCTTCAATAGTCCAATTTTTTATTGTAAATTATTCAATTTTGGTTAAAATTCCTATTCATTACTGAGTTGGGCCGGATCAAATTGTTCTATATGTGAAAATCTTACAAAGGAATAGACCCCATTTTAGGTTTCATCGGTTCAGAAATTGCATAAAACTGAGCCCATTAAAGCCCAAACTGATAACTCTTCCCTAAACCAAACCCTAATCTCCCTTATAAAGGATTCTCTTCACTTCTCGTCTGCAGTTACTGCAAGCAATCAAGCAAAAGCATGGCAACGGCGGTGGAATCCGTGCAGTGCTTCGGGCGCAAGAAGACGGCGGTGGCGGTGACATACTGCAAGCACGGGCGCGGGTTGATCAAGATCAATGGGTGCCCAATCGAACTGGTGGAGCCGGAGATCCTGCGGTTCAAGGCCTACGAGCCGATTCTCATGCTGGGACGACACCGATTCAGCGGAGTGGACATGAGGATTCGGGTTAAAGGCGGAGGGCACACGTCGCAGATATACGCGATCAGGCAGAGCATAGCGAAGGCTCTGGTGGCGTTTTACCAGAAGTATGTTGACGAGCAGAGCAAGAAGGAGATAAAGGACATACTTGTGAGGTATGATAGGACGTTGCTTGTGGCTGATCCTCGAAGGTGCGAGCCCAAGAAGTTTGGTGGTCGTGGCGCTAGGGCTAGGTTTCAGAAATCTTACCGTTAAGCCTTGCTTTCCTTTTTTCGGCTCAATTCTAAATTGCAACTCCTTGAATATTTTGTTACGGATTTCAGGTTTTGCTATTACATTATAATTAGAAATGATCATGGTACTGTTTTAATTAGACTTGGTTTAATTTAATGGCAGTTGTTGTTGATGTGTTTAGAAGTAGAAATAGTTTAGCCTCCATTGGAGAGGAGGAACTTATATTATTTATATGGATGGTATTCATTTCAATAGTCTCATATGTTAGCTATAGAAGTTAGAAAATTAAGGTGAAAAAGGCCTGCTTGTGCTCTAGCGTATAGTAGAGATGCTTGTTGTAGAGTCTTCAAGTTCCATCAACACATGCAGAAGAAGACTCTATTGATTTGATTTGATTTGATCAGTAGGTTGATCTCTTAAAACATGGGTTTAGATCACCAGTTTCGTTACCTTGTCTACTTTGTTCCCTGCGCATCAAGAACTTGTTTCAACCTCCCTTTTGTAGTGTTATAGAAACAATTGCAATTGGCGTTCTTGTAGATGTGATTTCATTCTTGATTCTTGATACTGAGTTCTGATGTCGAAATGCCTCTTCTTCAACAAATTGTACAATGAGAAGATACAATGGACTAGTTGCTGGAAAAATGAGAGCTAGGTAGCTAGCTAAACATAATCATTCCAAGTGTTAAAAAAGAAAATCGTAACCATATAGTTACAGCATTTCATGGTCCTGCCTTTCTTGAAACCAAATTGGCAAATTAAATTATTATTTTTAATTTTGATCAATAAAATTTAAAAATGCATTTGAATATATATATATATATATATATATATATATATAAATTACTGATCTTTTTTGTTTTCTTCTTTCTTTTAATCACATTTTCTGAAAGATTTAAGCAAGATTTAGGATACTGCTTTGTACCGGCCGGTATGTACTGTATCGGACCAAAATTGGTACAAAATAAAGGCTCGATTATACAAGGTTTAAATACCGGCCAATATTTAGTATTTAAAATACAGGTCAAATACCGATCGGTACGGAAAATTTTAAAAATAAGGAAGTTCTTTTTGCAAAATTTTTTAAAAAATTTAAATTCTCCCTCCCTCCCTCCCTCCTCTCTTCCCATCTCTTTTTTTTAAAGTTTTTTAACTAGTTATTTTATTTACTTCAAATTTTATAATTATTGTGAATTTATAATTTTTGTTTTTAAAATAAAAATAATTTTTTAATAATAATTATTATTATAAATTAAATAAGACTTAAAAATATTTATTTTAATATTTATTAATAAAGTATTAATAAAAATATTTTATTTTTAAAAATAAATAATTTAAAAATTATTATTTATAAAC